>CAWUFW010017453.1:0-261050 GCA_963921515.1 Calotriton arnoldi
ATGTGGCATGGTCACATTTCCAGGTTGTGTATGTGTATGACATGTCACATACCCCCAGGGTCCCATGGGGAAGGCATGTACGTCACAGGGTGACCCATTGCCACAATAGTGATGTCCCTCCACAGTCTGTGTGCATGTTGTGTTTCCGATGTCTCTGATTCCATGTGCACGATGGGAGACAGTCTCCACATCAACGTTGTTTGTGCATGGACTTTGATGTTGTGCGTAACTGGCGTCCATGTCTGTCCTGCGGAGGCGACAGGGGCCACTACCTGTGGGAGTCATGTTTGTTTTTCTGACGATGTACATGATACGCCATGTCATGCCAGTGTCCATGTGGCAAGACAGGGTCACTGAGAATCTACCTGTCAATGAGCTGTGATGCCTGTGGCGCATCTGTCCAGACATGTCACTGTGGTGTGTGTGTGGGAACGTGACAGCAGTAAATGGGTACTGTGACACAGCCTAATGGTTTCCCATAGCACAACCTGGAACCTGTTGTCCACACATGTTATACTGAGAAGTTAGATGATGGCCATGTAGGTGCGAGTTATGTCCGAACAGAGCGGCACACACATCAAGTACTTGTGTCTCGTAATGATGTATCATGTGAAATTGAGTATGGTGAATGGCACATATGTGGGGTGACTGACAATCTTTCTTTCTTCAACCTATGCACTGCAGGGCTCCAGCTGTCCATAGACCATTCCCTGACCTGGCAACGATGGTGGAACGTGACAGCATCCGACGGTACCGCTTCACCAGGCAGCTGATTGAGGATTTGGCAGTGCGCTTGGCACCACATTTGCAACCTGGCCGGCCGTACCCTACGGCGCTGACCCTCAAGGTGAAGGTAATGGCAGCCCTACACTTCTTTGCCACTGGTACCTTTCAACACACTGTGGCGACTGCCGGTGGGATGTCACAGACTATGTTCAGCCGTGTGCTACGCGATGTTTTGGAGGCACTGTTGAGATGCCTGAACCAGTACATCTATTTCCCTACACATCAACAACTCACTGACGTCAAGAGTGACTTCTATGCCCTGGGGAGGATGCCACATGTCATTGGCTCCATTGATGGGACACATGTGGCTTTGGTACCACCACAGGCACATGAGCAGGCATACCGGAACCGGAAACATTACCATTCGATCAATGCTCTGGTGGTATGTCTTGCAGATATGAGCATCACACATGTGTGTGCCCGTTTCCCTGGTTCAGCACATGATGCCTACATGATGAGGAGTAGTCGCATCCCGAGGATGATGTCACAGATGCAGAACCAGCGTGCCTGGCTTGTCGGTGTGTACTGACTTTGTACCATTGTGTGTGTTCTGCTCTGTAGTATTCCGCCCACTTTTCCAACTCAGCTAATGTGCACTTGTCTGTCCGTAGGTGACTCTGGATACCCCAACATGCCGTGGTTGCTGACACCCCTCAGGAACCCTGTGACACCAGCCCAGATGCGCTACAATGAGGCACATGGTCGGACCAGGAGAGTGATCGAGCGGACATTTGGTCTCCTGAAGAGCCGCTTCCGCTGCCTGGACAAGACAGGAGGGGCCCTCCCACATGCCCCAGCAAAGGTGTGCAACATTGTCATCGTCTGCTGCATGCTACACAACCTGGCAGTGCGGAAGGAGTTGCCTCTCATCCTGGATGACGATGACCAACGTCCGCCACC
Source organism: Calotriton arnoldi (assembly GCA_963921515.1). Classification (NCBI taxonomy): domain Eukaryota; kingdom Metazoa; phylum Chordata; class Amphibia; order Caudata; family Salamandridae; genus Calotriton; species Calotriton arnoldi. The sequence continues at coordinate 1,687 of CAWUFW010017453.1, forward strand.
TGTGGAGGATCCTGGCCTGGACCACGATGCCAGTGATGATGATGATGATGATGGTGATGTCCGCACACAGCTCATCACCAACTTCTTCAGCTGAATGTGAGTATCCAGGGAGATGTAATGTGAATGATGTGAGTTTGCATGATATGTGTGGGTGGTGCTCTGGTGCTGTTTGAGTGTGGCCATGTGCTACTTGACTGGATGCGTGCAGCAATGTGTCCTTACAGGTAGTCTGTACTCCCCAACAGTTTTGACATGCTAACTTGGTTTTGTGTAGTTGTCTTGTGACATGTATTGGGCATGAGTATTGCAGATCTGTCCTGTTCTTCAGTGGTTTTAACTGTGTGTCATGTCTGTCCTTCACAGGGTGCTTACTGAGTACTTTGGTCAACTTGGATCCCCGACACCATGATTCAGCTTTCAGGGTGGCAGCAGTAGTTTCCTACAGGTGATGTGCCACACACCCCTGGACTTCATATCTTCTGCACTTGTTGACTGTGTGGCCACTGCCACGTGGGTAAACCTTGCATTTGTAGTGGAAACAACATGTTGCAAATGTGTAATAAACCTGTGCTTCACTTTGGGATGTGCGTTGTCTGTGGTCACACATCTGACTGACATTTGCTTACTGCACCTGTGGGCTAGTTGACACAGACTCTGAATAGGTGTGGTGTCTGTCCATTCCACAGTATTTCCTGGCAACATCACTGTAGGCGATGAGTCCGATGGCCCTGGTGTCTCTGTGTTGTGTAGCCCTAGTGGTGTGTCTCCCTCATATGTGTCACATCACCATGACTCACATGACGGTGTTGTACTTGCTGTAGCAGTTAGCATACACAGTGTAATTTAGCAGATCATCATCACCCTAACAGCATCCACATTTGAATAACAACAGAGGCAAGTATGGTGTGCTAGTGATTTTATTTACAGAAATGTGTGTGTGTATAGTGCACAGGATGGTGGGTGCTGTACATTGGGATTGGGATCCAAAGTTCCCAGATGAGTTGCAAGTCTTGGTAGCAGAAATGTCCTGAGTGAAGTCCACAGTCATATGATACATTAGTCCAACTTGAACTCCCCATGTCATGTGGGAGAGTTGTGTTGCATTCGACAGGGTGAAAAGTTTGCACACAAGGAGAATTTCCGGAACAGGTGTTGGCTTCCTGGGGGATGTACGTGGCCATCAGCCTCTCAGTTTTCATTCCTCGGACCACCCCTCTTCTTTGGGGGGGACCCTCACGTGCAGGCTGCTGCGGTACAGGGGACTCTCCGCCAGAGTCCTCCTCCCTCCCTGTGGCAGTGTCAGTTGTTGCAGCACCAGATGTTGTGGGCACACAGGGAGGTGTGGCCATGTTGGTGCTAATCTGGCAGAGGCATGTCAATATGTCCCTATGCACCGCTGTGAGTTCTTTCAATGTGTCCCACTTGGACTCCATGCGAGACATGTGTGTCTCCACACGGGACATGTGGGATCCAAGCGGGCATGATGGGCAGCCTGCTGCTGTTGTATGTCCTTGAGGATCCCCACTACCTGTCTGACCTCTCCGGTGCTATTCTGGTATGCATCAGCGATGCGTGCCAGTTAGTGAGTCATCATGCAGTCCAGACCCCTCTGCAAGCAGCGACCTATGTCTACCACCCCTCCCACCACCCCTGGCGACACGTGCAGGACCTGCAGTGGCACGCACAGGTGACCCGAGGCCCCCTTGGGGGTTGTTAGTGGTGTTGTTGTCCGTTGCTCCACGGTGGGCCTGGGGCCCTGTGCTGTTGTCATCGGTGGTCCTTGGTCTGTCCGTGTCGGCGGGGGTGGTCTGTGTGTTGGCAGTTGTTGGAGGGGTGGGTGCAGGGGGTGCAGATGTTGGTCCTGCTGGTGCTGCATGATGACTCACACCGGAGGTGCCAGGTAGGTCTTCGCCATCCGAGGAGGGCAGAGGCTGTTCCACACCAGTGAGCTCAGTGTCCCCCGGAGCATGGGACAGGGACTCCTCCTCGCCTGCTGCTGTGTCCCCATCATCATCACCTGTATTTGGAAGAGACATACATTGTATGTTATGTTTCTACAGGCATCAATGGTTCACACACCTGACAGTTGTGACTGTACCTCTGGATGCGGGCATGTACATTGCATTGTCCTAAGTTGTCACAGTAAGAGGTTGATAATGGTGTAGCACATTGTCCTGCATACCTGGGGCATTTCAATGTGAATGTTGAGGTGTGTGCATGGCCAGCATTGGTTGTATTTGGTGGACATCCGGCCATCCTTCGCCACCTAGCCCAGTTATCCCACCATGAAGCATGCCACCCTTGCAGTGGGTTCAGGTTGACTCTCAGGATGTCATTCAGTGGTGTTCTGCTGTTTGTTGGTGCACAGTTCCCAGCAGGGCCTTGTGCTCCCCACAGCAGTACCCAGTGTCAGCCATCGTGTCAGTCCTTATCCACTCCCTGTGATGTGAGCATGGTTCAGAGTGGTGTTGATGGGCCAATTGTGAGGGTGAGCAATATCTGTGGCTACAACTCCCATCATGCTATTGCCTACACCCCCTTCCCAGCATGCCCGTACTTCCTTCCTTTTGACTCTGCTTCCCTGTGGGGTAGTGTGCCTGTGCTGACAGGAAGGCTGACAGTGTTGTCCTTGCGTTTGTTTGGCTACAAGTCCCAAGAGTGTCCCTGTGCTTCACACAGCATTACCCAGGGTGGTGGTTCTTTGTGGGATCTTCATTTGGTGTGTGAGGCATTGCATTCTCCCAGGTGGGTTATGTGGAGTTTGTGTTGAGGGGGTGTGTGAGGAGAGCTGCTTGTAACTATGGTCAGTGCTGTCAGTCCTCCTTCCCACCCAGCCAGATATCCCACCATGCAACGTGCTAGCATTGCAGGGAGTGCAAGTTGGCTTTCAGGATGTCAGGCAGTGGTGTTCTGCTGTTTGTTGGTGCACAGTTCCCAGCAGGGCCTTGTGCTCCCACAGCAGTACCCAGTGTCAGCCATCTTGTCAGTCCTTATCCACTCCCTGTGATGTGAGCATGGTTCAGAGTGGTGTTGATGGGCCAATTGTGAGGGTGAGCAATATCTGTGACTACAACTCCCATCATGCTATTGCCTACACCCCCTTCCCAGCATGCCCGTACTTCCTTCCTTTTGACTCTGCTTCCCTGTGGGGTAGTGTGCCTGTGCTGACAGGAAGGCTGACAGTGTTGTCCTTGCGTTTGCTTGGCTACAAGTCCCAAGAGTGTCCCTGTGCTTCACACAGCATTACCCAGGGTGGTGGTTCTTTGTGGGATCTTCATTTGGTGTGTGAGGCATTGCATTCTCCCAGGTGGGTTATGTGGAGTTTGTGTTGAGGGGGTGTGTGAGGAGAGCTGCTTGTAACTATGGTCAGTGCTGTCAGTCCTCCTTCCCACCCAGCCAGATATCCCACCATGCAACGTGCTTGCATTGCAGGGAGTGCAAGTTGGCTTTCAGGATGTCAGGCAGTGGTGTTCTGCTGTTTGTTGGTGCACAGTTCCCAGCAGGGCCTTGTGCTCCCCACAGCAGTACCCAGTGTCAGCCATCTTGTCAGTCCTTATCCACTCCCTGTGATATGAGCATGGTTCAGAGTGGTGTTGATGGGCCAATTGTGAGGGTGAGCAATATCTGTGACTACAACTCCCATCATGCTATTGCCTACACCCCCTTCCCAGCATGCCCGTACTTCCTTCCTTTTGACTCTGCTTCCCTGTGGGGTAGTGTGCCTGTGCTGACAGGAAGGCTGAAAGTGTTGTCCTTGCGTTTGTTTGGCTACAAGTCCCAAGAGTGTCCCTGTGCTTCACACAGCATTACCCAGGGTGGTGGTTCTTTGTGGGATCTTCATTTGGTAAGTGAGGCATTGCATTCTCCCAGGTGGGTTATGTGGAGTTTGTGTTGAGGGGGTGTGTGAGGAGAGCTGCTTGTAACTATGGTCAGTGCTGTCAGTCCTCCTTCCCACCCAGCCAGATATCCCACCATGCAACGTGCTTGCATTGCAGGGAGTGCAAGTTGGCTTTCAGGATGTCAGGCAGTGGTGTTCTGCTGTTTGTTGGTGCACAGTTCCCAGCAGAGCCTTGTGCTCCCCACAGCAGTACCCAGTGTCAGCCATCTTGTCAGTCCTTATCCACTCCCTGCGATGTGAGCATGGTTCAGAGTGGTGTTGATGGGCCAATTGTGAGGGTGAGCAATATCTGTGACTACAACTCCCATCATGCTATTGCCTACACCCCCCTTCCCAGCATGCCCCTACTTCCTTCCTTTTGAGTGGACTTCACTGTGTGTGAGTGTGACAGCAATGGCAAGATGACTGACAGTGTGGTCCTGTTGTTTGTTGGTGCACAGTTCCCAGCAGGGCCTTGTGCTCCCCACAGCAGTACCCAGTGTCAGCCATATTGTCAGTCCTTTTCCACTCCCTGTGTTGTGAGCATGGTTCAGAGTGGTGTTGATGGTCCAAATGTGAGGCTGCCCATTATCTGTTACTACGAGTCCCATCATGCTCTTGGCTACACTGACTTCACCAGCATACACAGGATTCCTTCCTTTCTGTGAGCTTCCCTGTGAGGTGGTGTTCTAGTGGTGGCTACATATCTGACAGTGTTTGTTGGTTAGATTTGTGCCACTGCCTAGCTCTATTTGGTATTGGGTTTGTACATGTCATGACACAGTTACATATCACTATGACATGGCATGTATTGTGTTTATCTCACTAACATACACATCTTGGGATGATTATCTTTTGGTTGCTGTTGATTTGCTAGGGGTGCATGGTTTGACTATCCCCTTGACAGTGATGTGTGTGTATTGTCACACAATATTGTGTATATTAGTTGTGTACTCACCAGGCTCTGGGATGTTTGTTAGTCCATATACGCTCACTGGTGGTAGGATGGCCCGCACCTTCTCCTCCCAGGGCCTGAGGTATACTGGTTTGGCAGGAGGGCCACTGCCGGTGTGCTGGCTCAGGAGGTAATCCTTCTTCAGTAGGTCCCTGACCATCCTGCGCACATCATACCACCTGTTCTGGATGTCTTCCTTTGTGCGCAAACATGGTGATTGTGCGTTGACCCTGTCGACGATCCTCACCCACATCTTGGTTTTCTGTGCCATGGGGGTCTGTTGGACCAATGTGCCAAACAACTGTGGCTCTACCCTCAGGATCTCGTCTACCATGACTTCCAATTCACTATCTAGGAACTTTGGATTCTTCTTTAGGGGCATGATCATGGGTGGTGGTGGTAATTGATGTGTGTGTGTGTGCAAGTGAGGGTGTGTGAGTGTAGGTTTTGCTGGGTGTGTGTGAGGGTGCTATTTGTTGAGGTGCTAATGGTGTGTGGCTTTTGTGTTGGATGAGCTGTGTGTGTGTCTGTGTTTGCTGTCTGATGGTGTTCTGTGCTGGCAGGTCAGTGGAAATTGCAAAGGATCATGGTAGGGATTTGTGGCCTTTATGTAGGTGGAGTTGGGGGTGTGTCCTTGTTCCATTTTTTCCACCCCTGTATTTATTGGCTTTGTCATTGCTTGTTTGGCCCTCTTTTTTGTATTTTTCATTTGTAATTATTGTGCATGTAGGAGACGTTCTTCTGACCGAGTAGGACGTTGCAGTTGTCTCGTGCGCGCCTCTCCGAGTCGTTCCCGCTGTGTTTCAGCTCAGTTTCATATGCGGCGTACGCGTCGGTCGCGAGTATTGTGTTTGTTCGGCTGGCTTTTGTATGCGTGTCGGTCGTACGGCTTGGGCTCCGTGCGAATTGGTCTGATTTTGCACCCATTGCATCGTACTGCGCGGGTCGGAGTTCGCGGGTACGTTTCGTTCAAGTTGATTCCTGGTGCGTGTCGGTCGGTTCGATTCGCGTGGTTTCCCGGCCGGATAGCTTGTTTCCGTCCGGGTCGGTCGTTCGCCTTGAGTTCCGTACGAGTCGGTCGTGATTCACATGCATTTCATCGTACTTCCCAGGTCGGGCAACGCCGGTACGTGTCGGTCAGACTATATTGCCGTACCGAGTCGGTCGGGTGGTTTTCCGGCCCGAATCGGATTCGGCCCCTTAGTGGATTCCAGTGTGAGGTGAATTGTGTGGCTCTCAACAAGTTTTGTACCCAGAATCCCTTGCAAACCTCAAACTTTTACTAAAAAACACATTTTCCTCACATTTCTGTTTGGAATCTGCGGCTAGTAACAGACGTCCTTCTACCCAGAATTCCCCCAACTCTCCCAACTAAAATGGTATCTCACTTGTGTGGGGAGGCCTAGTGTCTGTGACAAGAAACTCCCCAAAACGCAACATGGATACATCATATTTTCCCACTCAAAACCAACCCCTTTTTTGAAAGAGGGTAGCTGTGGATTTTGGGCCTTAGCTCAGCTTGTGCCAAGGGAAACCTAGTACATTTTTGAAAACCAGACACCTGGGGGAATTCAGGGTGGCATTGTTTGACCCAGAATCGTTTGCAAACTTCAAACTTTGACTAAAAACACATTTTTCCTCTCATTTCTGTGATGGAAAGTTCTGGAACAGGTAGGAAGCCACATTCTTCCTTCCACCCAGCATTCTCCTACATCTTCCAATAAAAATGGTACTTCACTTATTTGGATAGAAAAGGGTCCAAAAAACAACATAGGCGAATCACATTTTTACACTGAAAACAAACGCTTGTTTTGCAATGTGTGTAGGTGTGGACTTTGGGCCCGAGCTCAGACTGTCCCTAAGCAAACTGCAATTTTTTGAAAATTAGACAACCAGGGAAGTCCAGGGTTGCATGACTTGCATGGCTCTTACCAAGTCATTTTACCCAGAAGCCTTTGCAAACCACAAGCCCCTATTAAAATCACATATTTTCCACACATTTCTCTGTGGAATACTTCTGGAATCTGCAGCCCCACACATTTCCTACCAACAAGCATCCCCAAAAGTTTCTGACTCCCAATAAAAATGTTACCTCACTTGTGTGGGTAGGCCTAGTGCCCGTGACAGGAAAGGACCCAAAACTTAACATAGACACATCACATTTTTGCACTGAAAACAGAACCTTTTTTTGCAATGTGTGTAGCTGTGGATTTTGGACCTTAGCTCAGGCAGTACCTAGGCAAACCTAGCGAACCTGCACATTTTTGAAAACTAGACAACCAGGGGAGTCCGGAGGAGTGTGACTTGCATGGTTCTAACCAGGTTATTTTACCCAGAAGCCTTTGCAAACATCAAACTTTGGTAAGAAACATATTTTTCTCACATTTCTGTGACAGAAAGTTCTGGAATCTATGGCGAGCAGCAAATTTCCTACCACCCTGTGTTCCCACATGTCCCCCGATAAGAACTGTACCCCACTTGTTTGGGTGGGCCAAGAGACCATGACACAAAAGGCCATAAAGAGCTACATTGAGATAAGCAATATGGGCAGCTTCTGTATTTGGGGCAATAAAATTCCTTCCCCCCTTGCATTACCCCACCATCAAACCAAGGTCAATGGGAGTCCTCGCCAGGGGACTTCCATTGACCTTGGTTTTATCCATTTAGTTCACAGGCACTAGTCCCAGCTTCACAAGTGGGGCAGCATTTTTATTGGCACAAGTGGAGCAATGTGGCGGAGTATCCTTACTGCCACAGATATAAATCTGGTACTAATTTTTCAAGTTAAGCCACCACTTACACTAGTTGGTTTTAGCAACTCCAGAAAGGCTAGCTTCAAAGCACAAATACTTTTCACTGTGACTGAATATTGAAAACAGGACTACTGGAAGTGAACCATAAAGCCACGCTACGGCACCGACCGCTTTATGGTCCATATACATGCCATTCATGGACTACACACAAGACATTCATACCTCCAGCCATGGGCCCAATCCATGACATCTGTGCACTCACATCAACATACCGCAGCTATTTAAAGGCCCATCATATTCATATGCCACGGGACGGAATACCCTTTCAAGACAACCTCTAAACCAGTCATCAATGAAATTGCACACAAACACACAACAAACAAACCTCTATAAGCACATATGTCCAGACATGTTGACGGTTGGTGCATTCAAAACCTTCACAAATGAATGAACATTTGGACTACATTTTTACCACCTGCCAAATTTCAGCTTCCATTCTGAACATTACCAAATGTATGCCTAGTGAACCTTTACTAATGGCTCCCATGACAGCAACACAAGGCTCAGAAAGGCATTGCTTCTATGCGTATTTAGTGCACCCACTGTGGTAATTTCAACTCCTTCCAGTGTGTGGATGCAAGGAGGGGGTGTCCAAGAATGCCTTCTGAGGCCTATATTCCTTGAACTGAGTGAGCATATCTACCTTTGAAACTAAGATAAATATGCTGAAAGCTACTGCCTAAGTTTCATAAAGAAAGTTTCCTAAAGAGTACTTCATTAACTATGAAGAACTTTAGTTTTTAACACACAGGGTAGTCAGTGAGAACATAGCATATGTCCCGTCTGCTGTTATGTGCAGTGCTGTATCTCTAATGCACTTGTCATACAGCAAACTGAACATCTACTAAGTTCTGACGGAGGATGAACAAGGCAAGCAGGACAAACATTTCACCCATAAGTGTAGCGTTGGGTGCAGAGTTTTCTGTAATGTTATGATTTTATTTTGTAAAGCGCACTATCACCCCGGAGGGTATCCTGTGCAGAAGCAGTAAGGGCTGATCCACGGATTAACCTAGTCAAAGAGCCAAATATTCAGCTTTCTGTGGAATGCAGTAATGTTCGAAATGGTGCATATGTGTAGGGGCACATCATTCCACCCTTTTCGAGCTCATTAGGAGAAGTCATTTCTTGTTCTGGTGCTGCATATGTATGGAATATATGAGAATATGAGTCTGGCTGAGCAAAGGTGTCTGGAAGTTTTCTGAAATCTGAGCAGGTTGAGGTATGTGGGGCCTGTACTATGTAAGACTTTGAATGTGTGTGTCAGGTGTATGAAATGAGCTCTGGATGGGTAGTCAGTGAAGCTGTTTGAGGTGCTGGGTGTATGCGTGTTGAGATGTTGAGGGAGGAGGCTGCCTTTTCTGTATGGTTTGGAGTCATCTGCTTAGTTGAGTGAGGGAATAATTCGGTGTGGGCCAATGGGTTTGAGTCCATAAGTGAAGATGAAGTGATGGCATGTGTATCTGTACTACCTTGACTATCTGCCTTCTACCTATGTGATATCCCTGTGAAGGTACACCTAGCCAAACTTTTCTTACCTATGCATGCTTCTGTCCTCCTCAAAGTCCTGATTAATCCTGTATACTTGCCAAGTGAACATATACTAACTCCTTCTGTCGCTAGCTACTTGAAGCTCAAGAAATTGTATCTTCCATGTACCTTCAGTGCACTCACTGTGCTAAATTCAACTCCTTCCAGTTTGTGGATGCAAGTTGGGGGTGTCCAAGAATGCCTTCCGAGGCCAACATTCCTCGAACTGAGTAAGCATATCTACCTTTGAAAATAAGGCAAACATGCGGGGGAATACTGCCTAAGTTACCTAAAGCAATAAGCCAAACACAGATCCTGAGGGAATCATTCACTCACACTTCCACTTTTGCGCTGGAAGTGTGAAAACTCAATTAGTAACTTGTATCATAATCAATGTTATTGAAAAAGGGTATAGGACATTATATCCCACATGATGATGAGTTTCACATGTTTAGTATAAGCACAATATACATCTCACTATGTATCAAAATTAGTGCAACCGACACAGTGCTCAGACAGTGAACAAATATATATACAACAACATAGAACAAGACACTGAACAGATTCCAAGGTTGCATAGGATCTTATATCAAACAATGGCAGTGTTTTGACCTGTAGTTACTTTTCTGATCTCATCGGGTTAAAAGTCGCCTGACTAAAGTTCCCTAGAAACCGTGGAATCATGAGACCATCAATAAGGCATCCGCTATACAATACGTGCAAGAAGACTTCAAAACAGAGCTTACAATCTATACTGGGCTGCTCGGTTAGTCGGACAGTTCCGGTGTGGTAAACAAATTATTCAGGAGAAAACACCTTTGTATTGCATGTAAAACATGGTCACACATACACATACAAGAGTATTCTAGACAAAGCCAGTAATGAAAAACGGGCCTCTCGGTTCCTTAGACGGTCCCATAGACATAAATGGATTACTCCGGAAAAGCACACCTTTGCATTGTGTTATGCCACTGCCATGATCTGCAATCTTGTTGGTGACAACCAACTGAAAGTCAAGGAAAGACATGAGTCTTCCTGAGGGTTCTGACAATAAACAACATACAAATTGTATGTTGCCATCCGGATCAAGTGGGTGAACAGCTTCTTAAACCAAGTGCGAGTATGGCTGAAGAACCTGGTCATTCTTATCTACTTTGCCCATGTACTTGTTGTAATCCGGTACACAGGAGGGCTTGTAACTTCGGCCATCTGTCCCCAAACGGTGACTGGGGAAGTGCTCCCATCATGAATTGTAGTGAGCATGTATATATCATGCCTATCAGTGAACTTGACTGTGAGCATTTTGCTCTCCCTCAGATGCTGTCTCAGTATCTGCTGTCTCAGTCTCAGTCTCTTATCCTGCCTCAGAGCTGTCTTTTAAAACCCAAGTTAGATCCTGAGCAACAGTCATCCACCGAGATGAATGTCTGCTGATTGGCAAAAACCTTTCTTCTGAAACAATGTCCTACGGAGAAGGGAGAAGCATTGCACTAAATCAGTGGGTGTGTGTGTGTGTGTGAGATGTGTGCAATAGTAAATAAACACGAAATTAGATATCTGGTTTGCTGAATCTGCAGGTTCTCCAAAGACACTAAAAAGAAGACAAAAAAAGGCCCAGTGTTACTTCACCTTGCTACATAACCAATACAACAGCATGCTTTTTCATAGCTTATGCCAAACTTTATTGTTGGTGGAGCTGCTGCTCATTTGCCAGTATAAATCTAATTTTCTAAAACCAAAAATATACCATTGATCTCAAGAAGCACACACTCACATAGTTGCCCCTGCAACTTTGTGTGCATGTGTGCTCCTTGTGAAAACACACAGTGCTATCACCAGGGTCACTGGATTTATGTGGCTGGCATGGACTTAATTATGCAATAGGATTGTCTAATTTATGAGGCAAGAAAAGACAAATTATGTGGCAAAATGCAGTACATTTTTGACACGTGTGTACATTATGGCTTTTAAAAAAATATATGTGTATTTTCCAATGGGAAGCACAATCGCCCAACAGGGGAAAGCACACAATTATAACAAAATAAATGAGCCCCAAAGGGGGTTGACCCTTTTACTCAAGGCCAACCCACACCTACATTTATTTTTGTAATTCTTTTTGGAAATGTATATTTTTCCCTGGAGACAAGGGGGTGCGATTTCCCCCCTCCCCCCCCAGGGAAAACACACCTCTCCAAAACAAACATAGGCCCAACAGGGAGTCAGGCCATATGTCAGGAGGACGGACCCCCTGACAATTTCAATTTATTTTTTATATATGCTTTTACTTCCCCTGGGGGCGTGTTCGCATCCCCCAGGGAAAAAAACACTTTCTTTTTGATTTAATTCCTGCTCCCAAGGAGGATGGGGGCGCCCCATTCTCCACAAGTGATGAACCCCCCAAACAATTTCATTTTTTATTTTACTTTTACAGGGGGAAAACACTTTTTAAAAACATTTTGGCCCCCCCCCCAAGGGGGGTCGGGCCGTTCACCACGAGGGCCGACTCCCCCAAATGCTAGTGCCTAATGGTCTAGTGAGTTTGCTGGCTGTGGATCATGGTGCAACCACGATCCAACGCCAGGAGACTGCTTCTAGAAGGCCTCATTGGAAAGAGAAGACTCTCCCCTTTCCAAGTGAGGTCTCCCTGAAACATGCGGTGGCTGTTTCAGGCTTTATTTCTCCACCACAGTGGAAGAGAGCTCTTACCTCCTTGCTCCTCCATGTCTGGTGGGGAATCTGTGATGTCAGCTCCTCACTATGGGCTGGTATCACAGACAGGCTCAGGGGTGGGGGGCTGAGCAAAAGTGACTCTGCGTCTTTGTTTTAAAAAACAGGAATCCTCCAGTGCCAGCCCTCCCCAATGTCGCCAATGGCCATCAGATGCACCAGAGGGGTTAAATGCTTATTGACTTTAATATATCCTTTTCACAATCAGTATATCAGACCTACTGCCTTTATCATAGCTTTTTATAATAATCAATTGGGCCTTGATCGGTGATTTGTTACCATAACCTTTATGGTTGGTTTGTCACCATAACCAACTTTGACTAGTCTGTTGGGCCTAAGATTTCCCATAAAGCAACCATCAGGTATACCATAAAAAAATTATAAATATGTTCAAAATTGGTGTTGCCAAAACAATATATAATTCCTCTTAATAGAGCCTAATAATAATTCCCTTAGTGCAAATCTTCTACCCCAATGATTTGTTCAGGTGGCTTACAACTTCGAAACCCTTCCCTTCTAATATAATCTGTGAGATTTTGTGTAACAAATTTACAGGTTTAGGAACAGTGTAATAACAATGAGTCCTTAAAAGCCTCCTGCCTTTAATGCATGGTTTTTACAATCAGTAATTCAGGCCTACTGACTTTGCTGTAGTGTTTCATAATAAACAGATCCCGCTCAAGAAATCTGACATAATTGTTCCTGTTGAAATAATAAGGCTTATAGGGGCCCATTACGATACCCGGCGTAAATAAATCCGCCAGGCATGGAAGCGGCAAAAATCCGCCCGCACACACCGTCTGAACACCGACAACGCCATTACGATTACACAAACCGAAAACCGCCATCGGCGGAAAAATCACACAAAATACCGCCCGCCATCGTCCGAGTCGGAGTCAAACCGCCCGCCACGGACGGAAACACGCACGACAACACAAAACCGCCCGCCCTCACGGCCGACACACCGCACGTGAAATTACGATCGCACCGCCATGAGCGCGGGAAAACCACAAATATACCGCCCGCCAGCGCAAACAACGCCGATGAGAATCGACACGGCAGAAGCCATGGCGCCCACGTCCCTGCACAGAAACCATCCGCTCACAAAACCAATAGCACACAACATGGCCAACAAGTCCACACAGCAAGGCACGCACAAATACACAAGCACAGTACACATCCCGAAAACACCCCCCGGACAAACAAAAAACTACAAAGGCCAGAACCCCAGACACAACACACCTGAAAACAACAGACCATGAGGACACACCCACATAGGTAAGTACAAAAGCAGCACTCCCACAGACCACAACCCCTTGCAACATTGCAAACCAGAGAGGAGGAGAGGACACAGTGACACAGCAAGGACAGCAGCACACCACAGAAACGCACACATCACAACCACCACCACCACCACCACCAAACACCGGCACCACAAACCCCCTGCACATCACACAACACACACCGCACCAGCACCACAAACACCATGGCACCACAAAGAATGCCCAAGTTCACGCCCATTGAGCTGACGGTCATGGTCGACGAGATCATCAAGGTGCACCCACAAATCTATGGGAACATGGTCCAACACACACCACTAGCCACCAGAAACAGAATGTGGAACCGGATCGTAGACCAGGTCAATGCAGTCGGGACCCTGCCCAGGAACAGAGTCGAAATTAACAAACGGTGGAATGGCGTCAAGAGCCTGGTCAAGAAGAAGGAGGGCAAAAACAGAGAGCTGGCTGCCGTCACTGGCGGAGGGAATCCCGCGCTCTTCAAGACCTTCAAAGCGTGGGAGGAGAAGGTGCGAGTCATCATACATCCCGAGATCCTCGCCGGATTAGCAGGGGAGTGGAGGCTGGTAAGTACAAACTAATGTATACCAGCACACCGCTATGTACTCACATGCACCACCACCATGCCACAGCTCCCAGGGACAAACACCCCCATGTCCAGCACACAATACACGACACACACATGCAACAGACACCACCACACACAGCCCAAACAGAACAACTGTAAGATGCGTGGGGACATGTGTACATTCAGCCAGCCACGTAACCACCAACAGGTCCCCAAATATGCCAGAAGCGCCACAACGAGCACCCACCACACCCATGTGTCCGCCACAGCTGCACAAACCGACAAGTAACAGGTAAGTGGCAGGAACACAAAGTGCAGTGGGTGGGACGGTGGACAGCCCAAGTACAACACACACCAGGCCCCTAGTCCCACAGCACAGCAAGGAGGAGCATCCCCCACACCCCACAGCCACGTGTCAGCCACCGCAGTGCACAACGACAGCCGAAAGGCAGACATCACGGTCCACAGCAATCGGTGTCAGTGGGTGTCCAGCCACCCCACGACCCACAACACCCCCCACCCCCACAGACCTGCAACATGGAGCACCCCCGCTTAGAGCCATGTGGCATCCAGTACAGTGCACGCACGAACAACCTGCAGGTGGGAAACTGGACAGGGCTGGATTACTGGAGGCATGAGGACCGGTACACGACCAACACATGGGACATGTCACGTAGCAGACGAACACGCAGCACCGCCCACCGTCACGAACAAGTGAACAATGTGCACACGGACATGAACAACAGACTCACACCCCACATGACCCATCACAGACATAGCAACACCCAAGGAGCCACGTCTGCATACACAAGCCACACTGAATATAGTACCACACGGCAGCCACTGTGCAACTCATCACACACAACCGAAACACCATTGAAGTCCTGTCCATGTAGCCCCTACTGCCTGTCAACCACACACCCCACAACTACGCCTATGTAAGACAAACAACACTAGACGCAACAGAGCGGAACAACAGAAATGTACACGAACACCACTGAACCCATCAAACACACAGACACACCATGCACATACAACATACCATCCATCCCATCCGTCAGCCCCAGTCTCATGAAAGGCATGTCATCCGCACAGCTGCCACACATACAGCAGTCACGCTAAGATACATGCCCATGACCAACCATGTGCCAGAAGTCAATGAAGCGCACGACACACTGTGAGCAACAACACACAACATGGGCCACACCCCCCCACGAGCACTGCAGTGATGCACATGGCACAGGGCAGCACGCACACCAAGGAGATGGGACAACTGCAATACGTTGGCTTTCACACACAACCATCACTCACTCATAACGATGCGTCCAATGCCATGTCCAGTAATCACAACAGACAGCAAATATGCAGGCCATGTCAAGCATGCACACACCTCAAACCATGCACTGTCATGCTGCCACAACACATGTCACGTTCGGCACCCATGGCTCACAGCATGTACCCCAAAAGCATATTCCCTCCCAAAGCGAATCTGGGGCATGGCCCCCATGTTGCCATATGCGTTCCTAAGCGTTCCATTTGAACCCCAAAAGCATATTCCCTCCCAAATGCGAATCTGGGGCATGGCCCCCATGTTGCCATATGCGTTCCTAAGCGTTCCATTTGAACCCCAAAAGCATATTCCCTCCCAAATGCGAATCTGGGGCATGGCCCCCATGTTGCCATATGCGTTCCTAAGCGTTCCATTTGAACCCCAAAAGCATATTCCCTCCCAAAAGCGAATCTGGGGCATGGCCCCATGTTGCCATATGCGTTCCTAAGCGTTCCATTTGAACCCCAAAAGCATATTCCCACCCAAATGCGAATCTGGGGCATGGCCCCCATGTTGCCATATGCGTTCCTAAGCGTTCCATTTGAACCCCAAAAGCATATTCCCACCCAAATGCGAATCTGGGGCATGGCCCCCATGTTGCCATATGCGTTCCTAAGCGTTCCATTTGAACCCCAAAAGCATATTCCCACCCAAATGCGAATCTGGGGCATGGCCCCCATGTTGCCATATGCGTTCCTAAGCGTCCCATCTGAACACCAAAAGCAAAGTACAAACCAGACCCAGGATGGGCCAGGAGCCCGCATACACCAGAGTCACAATAAGTAGGGGCACAGCAACACACCCATCGGCATGGCCAATCCGTCCCATGCCACATGTGCACAGCACACAGTCCCATTGCCAAGCACACACAACTACAAATGCTACAGCCACACACACGCCTCCGGGAAACCCATGTACGAGATTGCACGAACTGTCAATGTCAGACGACAAATACATACTTCGCCAGGTGCAACACAATAACAAATCTCATTCTCTCCACAGGTGACGAACTGCCGGATGCTGGGGATGGAGACAGCAGCCAGCACAGCCAGCCCACAAGCCCCCAACGAGGACACACGGATGTGGAGGATCTCACCTCCTCTTCGGACACGGACCACCAAGCAGGCCCATCTGGTGTGGCAGGGCCCAGCCGCTCCCCAGGACCCCTCCTACCCACCAACCCATCATCCAGGGCTGCTGAACATTCCCAGCCCCCTGCTGCCACTGTCGTTGCGGCCACACCCACGGTCATTGCGGCCACACCCACGGTCATTGCGGCCACTACCACTGCCGCAACCGCCACCATCGCCGCACCGACCACCACCGCCGCCACCACCACCACGTCTTCGCTGGCACCAGCCCCAGCGCAGGTGGTGGCCCGGCCGACTGGATCCACCCTGGGAGCCACAGCGAGGACCGTGGTGAGCAATGTGGCTAGTGGGCAGGCCGGTGGCAGCAGGACTGGTAGGAGGAGCAGGGTCAGGGAAACGCCAGCCTCCCTGGGAGCCATGCCCTGCCTCAAATGGCCAGAGTCCTTGGGGCCTATGAAGAGGCCCAAGAACAATGGGTCAGGTCTGCTTCAGACACGCGGGAGGTGCTGGGGGTGCTGAGGTCCATGGACGCCCGTATAGGTCAACTCGTGGACCTCATGGGCCAGCTGGTGGTGGCGGTGAGGACACGGCCAGGGATAGCAGCTCCCCTCCGCCACCACCTGCCGGGGCGCAGGGTCGAGCAGCAGTGTCCAGTTCCCCTGCGTCCACAGCCAGTGAGCACACCTCAACCACCAGCATGTCGCAAGCAGGCACCCCCTCGCAAACGTGGAAGGGGCCGTCCGAAGTGGAAACCGATCTCCCGGGAGGACTTCGCACGCTCCAAACGCAAGTGAGGCAGCCAGCCAGCCTTCCTTGATCACCCACTGCATTGACTTGGACTACGATCCCACTCCACACAGCCATCTGGATGGCATGTGTGTGTTGGACTATGGACATAGAACCAGTGGGTACACCCTGAGCATCACGCAGCCATGACCGACAGCTCATTGTCACTGCACGCACCACTTTTGTCATCACCTTACACACAATCACATGTCACAGTTTGTAATAAATGCACCTCTTACACAAACTGCTGTTTGTGCCCTGTGTTTTATTTGTACGGAATACAACGGCCACCTTGAGGCGGAAAGGCACCTGATGCGTGGCATGGCAATGGAATCCGGAGGGCCTGTAGGGACCTAGGGGTGGGAGACAGAACAGGAGCACATTCAATGAGTGTGTCACACACCCATCACACAGTACATGTCAACAACTACAAGCAATGTACACACATCGCACAGAGCAATAGGGCACAATGCCACAGCCACCAACAGTGGCATACTACCCTGGCCATGGAGCGTTGACACACAGCACGCAGTGAACAAACGGCCACCCTGACACAGCACACACACACCTGCACAGCTACAGCCACATCAGCCGTCGTACATGGACACTCACCGTCAAGTGAAGTAGCGGGCGATGAGCTGCTGCCGCACATTCCCAGCTTCCTCCTCTCCGCTGTCCTCCTCACTCGAGCTGTCCTGGTCTGCGGGCTGGGGCCCTGGTTGATCTCCGTCATCCACAATGAGGGGGATCTGCTTCCGAATGGCCAGATTGTGCAGCATGCAGCACGCCACCACTATCTGGCACACCTTCTGTGGGGAGTACGCCAGTGCACCCCGGTGCGGTCCAGGCACCTGAACCTGGACTTGAGGAGGCCAAAGGTACGCTCGACCACACGTCTGGTCCTCCCATGTGCCTCATTGTATCGATCGTCTGCTGGGGTGCGAGGATTCCTCAATGGACTGAGCAGCCATGCCCCATTCGGGTACGCAGAGTCACCTGGGTGTGAGGGACACAGAGAACCGTTGCTATTCCAACTGGACAGGGGACAGCATCGCACAACCAGCACGCTACACCACTCCACATACTCACCGACAATACAGCCACGATCCTGTTGCAGATTGGCCATCAGTCGTGGCAAGATGCTGTTGCGCATTATGTGTGCGTCATGGGCCGAGCCTGGGAACTTTGCACACACGTGGGTGATCACCATGTCCGCAAGGCACACCACTTGCACATTCAGGGAGTGCGTGTGCTTCCTGTTGCGGTACAGGTGCTCAGTGGCCTGTGGTGGAACAAGGCCAACATGTGTGCAGTCAATGGCTCCAACGACGTGTGGGATTCTGCCAAGGGCATAGAATGCACCCTTCACTGCCGCCAATTCACGAGCCCTGGGGAAGCGGATGTACCTGTTTCGGTACAGCATCATGGCTGCCAGTACATCCCTCAGCACCTTGCTGAACATGGGCTGGGACATCCCTCCTCCACTGCCCACTGTGTGCTGGAATGACCCAGTGGCGAAGAAATGCATGGCGGCCATCACCTTAGCCGTGGGGGTGACAGCAGTCGGATACACCCTGCGGGGACGGAGATGGGGTTCTAACATGGCACACAGTCGATGCAGGGTTGGCCTGTCCAGCCGAAACTTCCTAATAACCTCTGTATCGTCCATGTCCACCAGCAATTGGTATGGGCGGTCAATGTTCGGTCTCCGCCTAGGGAAAATGGCAGAGGACACATGTCAAAGCAACACAACACATAGCAATTTCGCATACACATCACTGACATGACTGAGCAAGCACATGAGCCACAGCCCAGCTGTCAAGCTGGGACGGCACGGCCACAATACACTTACACAGGTCTCCCAACAATGGCAATGGCTAGTGAGACATACCACTGCCATGTGCATGCACATGGGGATCTAGGCCCCAATGACTTGCGGGCGTGCTGATGGGGACTGACTGCATATTCGTCAAGCGGCAACGCCACGGCAACATGAGTGTCTGCTGAGCATGGAACTGCTTCCGAGGCTGGATGAGTATGGCACACGACGACGACGATGTGGGCACAGGCTGAGCGGCCAAAACAAGTGGGACCTGTGGCACGAGGGGATATGAGACAGTAGTAGGTGTCAGCACTGCACCCTATGTACAGCACTGTACGGATCACACCTCCCGAAACATTGACAGGTGTCCACATTGACAGCCCCATGCCAAGACGGCTGTGTGCTTGCAGTCACACGTCACAGGTGAGAGGTTACATTGCACGTGCCAGGTGGCAGACGTACATAGTGGGAGCTGGCATGTGTGTGCATGTGTCTCCTGTTCAGGATCCACCAGATGGGCGCTGACTCTGTACTGACCATTGGACACAGCATGTTCCGTGGAAGGCTTGTGTGTGTGGGATGGTGGCACTGGATGTGCCTCCGTTGGGTGGGGGGCCATGCACAGGGCGGGTACGTCGATGATTGCGCATTGTTGGTCACGGTGGGTGCACCAACTAAGATGTGTTGCCCTGTGTTCAATTCCTATGTCCGCATGATGATGGACTGTAGATGTGGGCAGACTACACATTGGTCGATGTGCTGTCTATATGCATGTGCCTTCACACCAGGCACAGCTGCCCCTGCACATGTGACCCCTGCTGGACTCGCTGCTGGGTCTGTGGAGCTGATGCACCTTCTGTGCGTGGGGCGGACAGCTCTCCTCACTTCCCTCATTGCGCATGTCATGACTTTGCCGCAGGTGACATGGATCATGGAGGGCCCACATGTACGCGTGGGTAGGCTACACATGATTGTTCACTGGTCGCCACCCCCAGTCAGTGTTTCGAATGGGAAGGTTGTCGTGCTGGTGGTATGTTCGATGTGGCGGATGGGCGGGCCTAGGTGCGGGCTTACATTCCCGGACATGGGGGGTAGTTGGATTGGCGACTAGTTGCAGTACACACGGGACACGTCTCTTCCTTTCCACATCTGGGTCATCCCTTGTACTAACTGACAGTGATACAGTCATCTTCGCCCCAGCCCTCATGTCCTCCCCTCGCTCCCCCAATATGCATGCTCACCTGCGAGGCTAGCGCTTGCACAGGCAGCCCCAAGCTCGCACCAGAGAGGGCAAGGAGTGTATGTGTGGGTCCAGTTGCACGAGTGGGCTGTCTCAGGGTATGATGTGTGGCGGGACGCCGTCCACCTGCGTGGTGCCCCAAATGGAGACCCGGCCTGCATGGACTATGCATCACAGTCTTCGCCTTCCGGATCCGCCACCTGCGACACCCAGTGGCTGTGGCTGCCCTTGCGGCCAGGCCGCGTCCGTCTGTGGCTGATGGCCCACACATTCACTCTTTGGCCTCTCTGGGGAGGGCTCGGGGTGGTGGCGCACGCGCTTGCACTTAGTCGCAATGGCATGTGGCGTGGTTGGTATGATGGGCAATGGATGGGATGGTGCGAGCCACCTCCCGTGACGTCAGTGCTGCTCGTGCTGTGGTGCGTCCCCTACACTTCCATTTGACTTTTTGCCATGCTAGACGTTGAGGTTCTATTGCCTGCGTGATATGACCAGGAGGAGCGCGAGGAGACCTCTCACACACCATGCTCCACTGCCATCCCGTGCCCTGTATCGCCTGTGCGGATTGACTATGTTGGGGTTACACCTGGTCGACTGGGGCTGTGTGTGCCTTGTCAAGGGGCATGGCGGGCGCACAACAGGATCCAGCTTGTCCACAGAGGGTGGGCTGAGGTGCGCCTGGTACCGCTTTGTACGTGTGCCCGGCTGCTGTGCACACACGTGTTCACTCCCCCGACAGGTGTCCTCTCACAATGCCCAGGGAAGCGGTGGTGTACTGTTCATGACCCCTCCCAACACGGCGTGCTCCAACTTGGCATGTGCGCATCTACCCGTCACACCCACCCACCTGAGCACTGCGTCCATACGACTTCACACGACACATGTGTGTCTTCCACAGTTGTGCTACTCATTTGCGTTGACATCCAATACCAGTGGACTACATGGTCATGTCACGACTGCCGTGTACTTCACATACTCTCATCCTCTCTCATTCGTACTTGTGAAATGAGTCAGCGGAGACAGTTTTGGTTTCAAACATTATATTGAGTCTTCTGTCCTCTGTGATGCAGTATAGTGGACACTACTGGCAGCGGAATACATGTTGAGGATATACTGAGCATGATTGCAAATGGGATAGGGTGTGGGGTTACATGTGATTGGCTGTTGCATGTGGGATGTGGGCTTCAGAGTGACATCTGCTTGGCCAAGGCTGTGCTAATGTACATTTACGTATAGCTGCGGAGCTGCGGACTTTGACACAGACGGTATACATGTAGCCTACCAGACCGCTTGGCATCATGGGCACAGTCCATCTCAGTTCCATGTGACAGGTTTGCTGCGGTTGTTCCTCATGCACGCGTGCATGTGAGATGACATCAGGGCATGTGCTTGCGTGCATGCAGCGGCGTGCCACTTGTTGTTGCACTGTGGTGGTTACTGGACATGTCACAGTCACTGGGGTCGTGTTGTTGTTGTATGCACTTGACGTCCATGCAAAGGTCCTGGTATGGGATTCCCGGGGCGGGGGTGGGAGGGTGCAGCACCCACAGACTCCAGGCGACCTATTCATGTCCACTGAGCGGTGTGTGTGTCCATGGGCGCTGGATCCATGTCGTGTCCTGGTTGTTCGTGCAGTTCCGTCCATGTGGGTGCGATACACAGAGCCCATGCCACTGCCTCCCACGATGCATGCGGTGTTCCTGGATGTGATGGGGAACAGTGTGCATGTCCCGGTCATATCCGATGTCATGGCGATGTCGTTGATGGTGTGGTTACAGTTGCCGGTCGTTTGGTATGGCTGTTGTGGTGGTGACTGGCCAGTCCGTGCGGAAGCTAAGCATGGGTGCGGGGTTGGACATCATAGGTCACTCGGGGAACCTGCGTTGTGGTCCGACGTATTTACAGGTTGTCAGGTATGCGATGCCGTCCAGCAGGGCTTCCATGTCATTGGTGGTGTACATGTTTGCCAGCCAATGTAGCGGATGGTGGCTGTCAAGGTGTTGTTCGTAAGTTGTCCCTTGGAGGACCATGATGGGGCATGCTGGGTGACATTCGATGTAGCTGTTCTCGATGATCCGTCGTGTGGAGGCACAGTGGTCCCATTTCAGTGCGGGTGCGATGTTGGCCACATACGCCATGCCCCCATAGGCAGAGCAGGCCCTGTCGTGTGCGTCCAGAGGGAGGAGTAGTGGTAGCAGGTCCGCCTTCAGACATGCCGGGTTGGAGAGGCATATCTCCACGGGATGCTGGTAGGGACACCTCCGACAGTAGAAGACGGGCATGACGCAGCTGAACAATGTGATGCGGTAAGTCAGTCGGTAACTTACGTTCAGCAGGGACAGGAGATCGCATCCCAATGTATGAAACAGGTTGGTTTTGTACAGCTTGAGCTGTTCGGCGTAGTTGGGTAGGTGTGTTGCGGTTGCCATTTCGCAGCGGTGCGTTGTGGTGGTGTGCTCCGGCTGTGTGTGCAGTCTGCAATGTGCACGCTCCGAGGTTGCTGTGAGCTCTGTGTAGTCGTAGGGAGACAGGACTTGTGTTCTGTTGGCTTGTTTGGAGGACACGGGCCCTCTTCCCACATGCTTCTCAGACAGTTCAAGGTCAGTGATGTGTGACTCCTTCCAATTAACTTGCATGTGGCCGACATGGGGAGTGTTTTCTTCTTTCTTCCCCGTCCGTTGTGTGCTTCTGTGATATGCGCTATCTGCCCTGTGGTCGGTCTCCTCGGCAAGCCTGTGTTGGTCTATTCTTGGACAATGGCTGTATTCACCGGCTTCTGTCGTAGGGCTGTGGTTTCGGAGTTGGAATGGAAGGTCATTCAGTGCTGTCTGCTCTCCCTTGTGTGGGCGGCAGGCTGCCTTTCCGCTCTGCGTTGGGCCTTGTGTGTGAATGTTATTCTTGGGCCACCTGTTGTCGGTCCCCGGGCTCTTTGGTGTTCCGTTTTATATGTCTTGTTCATATGTGCAGGGTGGTATGGGTGTTTCTGTGTGGTACTGGCGTTCCTCTTCCCGAAGAGGCCCTGCTTCTCCTAGTTGGTGTTGCCGCCGCTGTGTGCTACGCCATGTTTGTTACACTGGGGTGTGTCCTGCTGTTGCGTGTCTTCACTGACATGTGTGCGTCGGTTGTGTGGCGTTGGGTGTTGTCCGTGAATTGGGCGTTGGGGACATGTCTGTGGCAGGCCTGTCACGTGTCATGTGCGTTCGGGGTGGGGCTGATGTGTGTGCTGCTTGGTTGTGTCCCTGTGTCTGTGTGCGACGCATGCATGGCGCTGCGGTTGGCCTCTGCGTTGTGCGCATGTGTGGCGGCGTCATCGGCGCTTTGGGGCCGTGACGGGGTGGTTGGTTCCTAGTCCCAGGTGGTGTGTACACATGTGTTCCGCGATGTTACGATTTGGCCTGTGTGTCATATGTGGATGCAATGGTGGATGTGTAGTGTACACGCGCTGGTGGGGGTTGTCCGCTTTTTCCGCCCTTGCACTGTGTGCGCTGTTTGCGTGCACTTGTTGTGTGTGTGCCTACCTGCGTCTCCGCGGTACGTTGCGTCCTTGGTGGTGCATCAGCAGAAGCATGGGAAGGGCCTGCAGTGCTGGATTCATGCTCGGGGTGCCGCTTCTTCGTTGTCCGTGCTCGGCGTCCGTGTT
The DNA here is from genome assembly GCA_963921515.1 of Calotriton arnoldi. Lineage (NCBI taxonomy): Eukaryota > Metazoa > Chordata > Amphibia > Caudata > Salamandridae > Calotriton > Calotriton arnoldi. The sequence continues at coordinate 25,364 of CAWUFW010017453.1, forward strand.
ACCGCTTCGGTTTGTCGTATGGTGTCTCTTAGCCGTGGGAGCCGTTTGTTTGCGGCATCGTAATTTATACGCCGTGCGGGACGTGATTTCGTCGGACGGTGTGTGTCAGTTGGGCTGCGCCGCTACGTGTACGGGCGCACTTTGATGGCGGACGGTGTTGCTGGCTTGCCGGCGGTGTTTGGCCTACTTTTCGCATCGTAATTGGACGGGCGTGTGGACTGCTGCGTGCCCGCGGTAACTGGTGCTTTTTGCATCCGCCAGCATGGCGGTTGTGCTTCCGCCCGCCATCGTAATGACCCCCATAGTCTTTACCATTGTCTCAACACTCTAACCAACTCAGGTCCTCGGAAGTGTGCATACATTGACAGCTATCATGCATACAGTTATAAAATTACAGTTGGTAGAACAATATACAACCCATCTCAATAGGGCCTAACAAGAATCATCAAGGTGAAAATCTTATACTCCCCAGGTTTGCCAGAGTGGGTGACCAACACCAAAACCAATGCCAGCTGATAAGATAGTGTGATAACAATACACAATTAGAGGCCTTTTGGCTTTTACAAATACATCTCACAATAAATAAGCCAGTCCTACTTCCTTTGTCATAACTTTTCATATTGAACAGAACAGACCTATGGCATCTGGCATAACTTTTCCAGGCGCACCAATCAGACCTGTAGCTATTATTGTTGGCTTGTCACCATTACCAACTCAGGCCTAAGCATAAGCTTTTCTACCAGGAAATCATAAGCATACAGTCATAAAATTACAAATATATACAAAATTACAATTGGCAGAGCAAAAGACTATCTCTTTTAACGGGGCCTAATAAGCATTTCTATGGTGCAAATCTTCTATTCCCACTGTTTGTCAGAGGAGGTACGCAACTCCAAAACCATTGCTTCTTATATTAATCTGTGAGATTATATTTAACAAAATACGTATCTATATCCTTTAATGCTAAGCAATAGCAATCCACTCTGATATACCTGTATATATGCTTTTCACAATAAATAATTCAGGCCTACTGCTTTTATTGTAACTTTTCGTAACAATCAGGTCTATAACCTTTATTATTGACTTGTCACCATAACCAAATCAGACCTGTTGGGCATAACCTTCCCCACAGCGTAACTATCAGGCATGAAAAATTAAAATTAAAAACGTACACATTTACAGTTGTCAAAACAATATAAAATTCCTCCTAAGAGAGCTTATTAGGGTTTATCAAAGTGCACATCTTCTATTTCAGTGGTTTGTTTGGGGGGATCACCAACACTAAAACCCTAGCCCACCCACTTCAGTGATTTTTGTGATTCCATGTGACAAAATAACCGTGTACAGGCTTCAGAACAATGAAATAACATCCCACTCTTAAATGCCTGTTGCCTTTCACAAATGCTTTTCACAATACCAGGCCTAAACAATAGAATCTGACATAATGTTTCCCAATGAACCAAATGTGCCTAATATAGCCTTCGCCATTGATTTGGCACCATATCCAACACAGGCCTATTCAAATGCACAAAAACTGGCAACCATCATGCATGCAGTTATGAAATTGCAAATATATAGAAAAATTGTTTGCAATACAGTATACAACCCCTCTTAATAGAGTCTAATAAAAGTCCTCACAGTGAAAACTCCCAGGGTGTATCAGAGTAAGTGAACAATACCAAAACTCCTTCCTTCTACGGTATTTTGTGAGATTACATGTAACAAAACACCAGTCCATGACCTGTAACACAATGTGATAACGCCCACTGTAAAAACCTACAGACTTTAACAAATGCTTTTCCCAAGAAATAAGCTAATCATGCTGCCTTTACCCTAACTTTTCATAATAAGTAGATCAGATCAATGGCCTGGACATACCCTTTCTTAGTGCACCAATCAGGCCTATTTCTTGTTGCCACAACCAACTCAGGCCTGCTGTTTTGACCATGAGCTTTCACACAAGGCAACCATCAGGCACACTGTCACAAAATTAGAAAGGTATGCAATATTACAGTTAGTTAAGATAAATACTGTGTCTCCAAGGAGGACCTAACAAGAATTGTCACAGAGCAAATCTTCTATATCCATGGTTTGTCACAGGGGTAACCATCACCAAAACCTGTGCTTACTACAGAAATTTGTGAGATTCCATGTCATAAAACCCTTCTCTGTAGGCTTTCATACAGAGTAATAACAATCCACCCATAAATATTTGTGTTAAAATATGCGTTTCACTATAAATATGTCCGGCCTACTGCCAATATTGTTACATTTAATAATTAACAGTTCAAGCCTCTACCCTTGATCATTGGCATGTCAATACAATCAACTTAGTTCTGCTGTACTGAATATAAGATTTGCAGCAAGCCAAAAAGGGCAATACAAGCACTCTTTTCAGTGAAAGCACACAATTCCGACCGAATGAGATTCTGTACTCAGGTGAATTAACATGTGGATTGAGCCTTAGCCCCACTTTCAGTAGTGCTCTCAAAGCTCTTATTTTGTTGATTACATAAGATCAGACCACATCTGCGCTGTCAGGCCAAACCTAAAAAGTGGGGGGAGTGGAATTCACCCATGTTTTCTTTGGGTGTAGGAGAAAGGATTTCTCCACCTGGGAAAATATTCTAAAGCTAAATGTGCTAATACAGGTGACCCTACTATTGCCTGTGAACTGTTGACCCTGCAGATTTTCATGTAGAGTTCTAGATTTTTTGAAATCCTTAAAGGTGAGAAGTCTGTGGAAAGTGTGTGTGAAAAGTTATGATGCACTTATATTTGACTTTTGCAAGATTATTTTTGAGTTGATTCCTAACATGTTTTGTGTTGTTGAACACAGAATACGCTCTGTCTTTAGGACTCATTGTCACCCCGAGGAGTATTATTTACTATAAAGGGCTTGGAGCCTGCCCATGGCTTACCATTCATTGGCATCATTGCCATTTTTCTTTCCTGCCTCCTAATTGGCCTGCACATGCTGGTTGTCACTTCCTTTTCTGTCTATGGAGCATGGATCAAGATTGATTCCTCTCAATTAGTGTCCGTCCACTGCTCGCGTTGTGAATTAGATACTATTTTTCTTTCCTCCCACTCTCCCCTTCTCCATGTTGCTTCTTCCCCCAACATTTAAGAGAGTTGTCATAGAACTTCCAGATCTTCAACTCTGGAATATCATTTTTTTAAACCTCAGATAGTCTGTTCTGCTCGCCTCATCTTACAACAAGGTGATTATTACTCACTATCATTTTCTATCATGGTTAAGCTCATATGCTACTCCCATTTGGAAAAAGGCTTTTAACATTTGTAGCTCCACAACACTGCTGCTACCTATCTCCATCTCCTATCTCCCCAACCGGTATGATATGTGTTGCTTCCTCATCCACTAGCCCCTCTCGGTCTAAAATGGATTTATTTGTAAACAAACAGTTCTCGCACAATTGTTAACATTTGGCATTATAATTGCATGTATTTAGCACTAGGCTTTGAAGTGCTATAGGGCCATTCAATAGCGATTCAGGCACTTTTTCATACCACACAATGCCACTCTAATCCACTACATGCCTCTCCACATCAACCAATCAATCAATCAAGCATTTGTAGAGCGCAGCTACTTAACCCGGAAGGGTCTCAAGGTGCTGGGGGGGTGGGAAGAGGGGCGCGCAGCTCCTGGGAGTTCAGGGTGATTCGTCGAAGAGCCAGGTCTTGAGGTCCTTCAGGAACTTGTCGAGAGTTAGTGTCTGTCAGAGGTGGACAGGGAGGGTGTTCCATGTCTTGGCTGCAAAGAGGGAGAAGGAGTGCCCTCCTGTTCTGGTCTTTTTGATGCGTGGTACCGTAGCAAGGTAGAGCTGGGTTGAGCGGAAGGATCTTTTGGGCGCGTGGAACAAGAGGCGGTGGTTCATGTTGGCGGGTCCGGTGCTGTGGAGGGCCTTGTGGGCGTGGGTGAGAAGTTTGAAGGTGATTCTCTTCTCGACGGGGAGCCAGTGCAGTGTCCGCAGGTGTTGGGTGATGTGGCAGCGGTGCAGTAGGTTGAGGACTAGTCTGGCGGATGCGTTCTGGACGTTCTGGAGTTTGTGGGTGAGTTTGTTGTTGATCCCGGCGTAGAGTGTGTTGCCGTAGTCCAGTCTGCTGCTGATCAATCAATCGAGGGAAATCCACTTGAAGGTCTTGCATAGGAGGCAGAGGGTGTGAAAGCAGGAGGAGGTGACAGCGTTGATTTGGTGGTCCATTTTGAGTTCGGAGTCTAGGATGATTCCGAGGTTGCGTGCGTGGTCAGTGGGGGTGGGGGGTTCCCGAGGGCGGGGGCCATCAAGTGTCGCTCCAGGCGTCAGGGTGTGGGCCCAGGATGAGTACTTTGGTTTTGTCCGTGTTTAGTTGTAGGCAGCTGTTCTTCATCCACCTGGCGACTGCTTCCATTCCTTTTTGAAAGTTGTGTTTGGAGATGGTGGGTTCATTGGATAGGGAGAGGATGAGTTGGGTGTCGTCTGCGTACGATACGATGTTGAGTCCGGGTGATCAGACGATGGATACGAGCGGGGTCATGTATACGTTGAACAAGGTGGGGCTGATGGAGGATCTTTGGGGGACTCCACAGGTGGTGGATGTGGGATCCGAGAGGAAGGGAGGGACTCTGACTCTGGAAGGAAGGAAGGAAGGAAGGAAGGAAGGAAGGAAGGAAGGAAGGAAGGAAGGAAGGAAGGAAGAAAAGGAAAGGACCATTTGTTAAGCGCGATAGCTACCCTAAGGCGTCCTAGCGCTGCAGACACACGCGTGCGGGAATATAATTAGGGTCTATACAGGTTTGTTAAAGAGCAGAGTTTTTAAAAGTTTACGGACGGTAGCAGATTGGGCTCTGCCCGCAAGTGGAGGGGGAGAGAGTTCCAAAGTTTAGCTGAGTTATAAGCAAAGGAGCGGCCACCACATCTAGTTCTTTTGATCTTGGGCACTAGGGCGAGGAAGGAGGATGTTGATCGAAGCTGTCTATTCGGCTGGTAGGGAGTGATCAGAGATTGACTAATGGCAGGGCCCGTCTTCCGGAAGGCCCTATGGGCAATGCACAGAGCCTTGAATTCAATTCTTTCCCTAACCGGGAGCCAGTGGAGGCTTTTTAGTCCAGGATTGATTGAGAGTCGGCGGGGAATCTGAAGGAGTGTTCGGGCTGCGCAGTTTTGGATGACTTGGAGTTTGCGCAAGGTGGATTGAGGGGCCCCTAGATAGAGCGCGTTCCCAAAGTCCAGGCATGATAGAATGAGACCCTGGACCATGATTTGCTTTGCCTGAAATGGAAGTAGGGGAAGAATTTTTCGTAGTAACCTCAGTAGACCATAGCAGGTGGCTGAAAGTTTGGCTGCTTGGTGGTTAAAGTTGAGGGAGTTATCCAGCCAAATGCCCAAGCTTTTAATTGTGTTTTTTGGTGCTGGAGCAGGACTGAGGCAGATGGGCCACAGCTAATTCATATTGAGCTTGGAGGTATTACCTAAGAGCATGAGCTCGGTTTTGTCCCCATTCAACTTTAAACAGGAGAGTGTCATCCAGTTGGCCACCTCCTCCAGACATCCACTCAGGTTGTTAGGGGAAGTATTTGGCTGGTTAAGGGCCACCACTAGCTGAGTGTCATCGGCATAAGTGATGATTTTTATGCCGTAGGGACAGACAATCTCAGCTAGGGGGCTCATATATACGTTAAATAGTGTGGGGCTCAGGGAAGAGCCCTGAGGCACACCACAACTGAGTGGCATGCTGGGGGAGGTAATATCACCCTCAAAAACCTGAAAGGAACGATCTGCTAAAAAGGATTTGAACCAGTTGATGGCCTTTCCTGATACTCCTAAGTTGGTAAGTCGGTGTATTAGTATGTCATGATTTACAGTGTTGAATGCAGCACTTAAGTCAAGGAGGAGGATTGCTGCAGAGCCTCCTTGATCAAGGATCTTCCTGGCCTCCTCGGTTACTGTGAGAAGGGCAGTTTCAGTTCCATGCATAGGACGGAATCCCGTCTGGGAGAGATCAAGTAAATGATTACTCTCCAGGAACTCTGTCAGTAACGAGTTGACATATTTCTCCAGGATCTTGCTCAGCCATGGTAACAGGGAGATTGGTCAGTAATTGCTGGGATTGTCTTGGTCTAGGTTGGGTTTTTTAAGAGAGCCTTGACCATGGCGCGCTTCCAGGGTGGAGGGACAGTGCAGGAGGAGATGGAGGCATTAAGCAGGTCGAGGGTGGTAGGAAGAATTTTGGCAATAGCTGGCAGCAGGGCGCGTGGGGGTGCCGGGTCAAGGGGGGAGCGGATTTCACCCGGTGCATAATGGATTCTAATGTGGTGGGATTGAGAGGGGGGAGGGTATCCAGGGTGGCTGGAGATCGGGGTACTGCACTTGAAAAGTTAGCGGTGGTTGTGTCGAGCTGGGTGGGGGAAAAGGAGGTGTATTTTTATTGTATTTTCTGGAAAAAGAAATCTGCCAGGTTGTTGCAGCGAATTTGGGCGTCGATCGGGTTTGGCAGTTTCTGAGGGAGTTTGAGGAGAGTTTTTGCGATTCGATAGATTTCTTTCTGCAAAAAAGCAGCTGCTTTAATTTGTTCTTCAAAAAAAGTCGATTGAGAGGCTTTAATTTCATTTTTGTAGGCTTTTATTGCCGCCCTATATGCAGTTTTGCTAGAAGGGGAGTAATCCAGTCGCCATTTCCTCTCTAACTTTTTGCAATGTCGTTTACTCTCCCGTAGTTTGGGGAGTACCAGGGTGCAGTTGTGCGCTGCGCTTAGTTTGAGAGCATTTCATGGGGAGCACGGAGTCTAAGGAGTTGTGGATCCAACTATTGTATTCCTCATTGGCTAGGATGGGATTGGGGTTATTGGGTGGTCTTGAGGTTTCAAGGGCCGTCAACCAGCAGTCAGGGGAAGTTTAGACCAGTTCCGTTCCCTACGAATGGTTGTGTTAGTGGGGAGGTGGGGATCGGGGATGACCCAGGAAAGAGGGATCAGGAAGTGGTCCGACCACGGGAGCGAGGAAGGGGTTCCCGTTGTGAGATCTACACAGTTACTAAAAACAGGATCGAGTAAGTGGCCTTTGGTGTGGGTGGGTTTGAACAATAATTGTTTGAGTTGTAGTGCGGAGAGGCTCATGGTCAGTTCTTTGGCGATGTGATCAGAGGCATCGTCAAAGTGGATATTAAGATCCCTAATAGTGTGAAATTAGACGGCCTACATGCCAGATCGGCTGTGATAGGGGGAAGAGTGTTAAGAAATTGTCCTAGGGCACCGGGTGGATGATATATAAGTAGCCCAGAAAAGGTACTTATGGGGGAGAAATCAATGGCAAAGGAAAGACTTTCGCAGTCTGGTACCGAGTTAGGAGAGCTGAGGCACTTATAACAATCCTTAAAGATAACCGCTAGGCCTCCTCCTCTACCCTCTTTACGGTCCTCTCGTTGAATGTGATATCCATGGGGAAGGGTTTGGATGAGATCCGGTTCTGACTCTGCGTTGAGCCAGGTCTCTGTCAGGAATAGAGCGTCCGGTTTGAGTTCTTCTAAGAGCATGGCAATTTCGGTGGAGTATTTGGGAAGTGATCTACAGTTTAGGCGGTGGACCGGGGAAAAGCACCGAAGTATGCAATGTTGCGGTGAGTGCTGAGTAATTAAAGTGACAAGCATACAATTGTGGGGGAACAAGTACAAGCGAGCATGATTTAAATGCGTTTTTTTAAAAATGGTGAATAAATGCAATGCAGTTGTGGAGTAAGGAGCCCTTTACCAGGCGTTCCTGATCTAGCATTTAAGAGGTCTCTCTCACCGCTGCGCGAAGCAAATGGCATCCCAATTAACTAGGAGGGGGGAAGATCAGCTGCTGGTCAGCTGACTTGCCTGGGTGCGCCGGAAGTTGTAATCACTTCCTGAAGTGCCTGGAATTCCCTCCACTCGATCCGAACAATCGGCGGTGGACCGGGGAAAAGCACCGAAGTATGCAATGTAGCGGTGAGTGCTGAGTAATTAAAGTGACAAGCATACAATTGTGGGGGAACAAGTACAAGCGAGCGTGATTTAAAAGCGTTTTTTTTAAAATGGTGAATAAAAGCAATGCAGTTGTGGATTAAGGAGTCCTTTACCAGGCGCTCCTGATCTAGCGTTTAAGAGGTCTCTCTCACCACTGCACGCGTCCGCTGCGTGAAGCAAATGGCATCCCAATTAAGTAGGAGGGGGAAGATCAGCTGCTGGTCAGCTGACTTGCCTGGAGTGCGCCGGAAGTTGTAATCACTTCCTGAAGTGCCTGGAATTCCCTCCACTCGATCCAAACAATCGGCGGTGGACCGGGGAAAAGCACCGAAGTATGCATTGTTGCGGTGAGTGCTGAGTAATTAAAGTGACAAGCATACAATTGTGGGGGAACAAGTACAAGCGGCGTGATTTAAAAGCGTTTTTTAAAATGGTGAATAAAAGCAATGCAGTTGTGGATTAAGGAGCCCTTTACCAGGCGCTCCTGATCTAGCGTTTAAGAGGTCTCTCACACCGCTGCGCGCGTCCGCAGCGCGAAGCAAATGGCATCCCAATTAAGTAGGAGGGGGGAAGATCAGCTGCTGGTCAGCTGACTTGCCTGGGTGCGCCGGAAGTTGTAATCACTTCCTGAAGTGCCTGGAATTCCCTCCACTCGATCCGAACAATCGGTGGTGGACCGGAGAAAAGCACCGAAGTATGCAATGTTGCGGTGAGTGCTGAGTAATTAAAGTGACAAGAATACAATTGTGGGGGAACAAGTACAAGCGGCGTGATTTAAAGCGTTTTTAAAATGGTGAATAAAAGCAATGCAGTTGTGGATTAAGGGCCCTTTACCAGGCGCTCCTGATCTAGCATTTAAGAGGTCTCTCTCACCGCTGCGCGCGTCCGCTGCGCGAAGCAAATGGCAGCCCAATTAAGCAGGAGGGGGGAAGATCAGCTGCTGGTCAGCTGACTTGCCTGGGTGCGCCGGAAGTTGTAATCACTTCCTGAAGTGCCTGGAATTCCCTCCACTTGATCCGAACAATCGGCGGTGGACCGGGAAAAGCACCGAAGTATGCAATGTTGCGGTGAGTGCTGAGTAATTAAAGTGACAAGCATACAATTGTGGGGGAACAAGTACAAGCGAGCGTGATTTAAAAGCGTTTTTTAAAATGGTGAATAAAAGCAATGTAGTTGTGGATTAAGGAGCCCTTTACCAGGCGCTCCTGATCTAGCGTTTAAGAGGTCTCTCTCACCGCTGCGCGTGTCCGCTGCACGAAGCAAATGGCATCCCAATTAAGTAGGAGGGGGGAAGATCAGCTGCTGGTCAGCTGACTTGCCTGGGTGTGCCGGAAGTTGTAATCACTTCCTGAAGTGCCTGGAATTCCCTCCACTCGATCCGAACAATCGGTGGTGGACCGGGGAAAAGCACCGAAGTATGCAATGTTGCGGTGAGTGCTGAGTAATTAAAGTGACAAGCATACAATTGTGGGGGAACAAGTACAAGCGAGCGTGATTTAAAAGCGTTTTTTTTTTTTTTAAATGGTGAATAAAAGCAATGCAGTTGTGGATTAAGGAGCCCTTTACCAGGCGCTCCTGATCTAGCGTTTAAGAGATCTCTCTCACCGCTGCGTGCGTCCCCTCTGTGCATTCTGCCGGAGAGGAATGAGCAGATCCACTCTAGGGCTTTGTTGCGGATACCTGTGTCATGGAGTCTGCGGGCTAGGGTGCAGTGTGAGACTGTATAGAAGGCTGCAGAGAGGTCCAGGAGGATGAGGGCCACAGTCTCTCCTCAGTTGAGGAGGGAGCGGATGTCATCTGTCGCAGCGAGAAGGGCGGTTTTGTGCTGTGGTTCTTACTGAAACCTGATTGGGAGGAGTCGAGGATGTTGTTTTCTTCTATGAAGGTGGCGAGTTGACTGTTGACAGCTTTTTCAATGACTTTTGCTCGGTATGGGAGTAGGGAGCTCGGTCTGAAATTCTTGAGGTGGGTGGAGTCCGCCGAGGGTTTTTTCAGGAGAGGGATGATCTTGGCGTGTTTCCAGTTGTCGGAGAAGGAGGTGGTCTCAAAGGAGAGTTTGATGATTCACCGGCTCTGTGGTAGATGTGGTGGGGGCAGGGGTCCTTGGGGGCTCCGGAGTGGGTGGTCTTCATAATCTTTAGGGTGTCTTCGATGCTGAAGGCAGTCCATCTGTCCAATCTTGGCTGCGTGGTGCAGGGAACTGTGGTTGTGGGTTCCTTTTGAAGGTTGCCGTTGTCGAAGTTGTCATAAATGGTCTTGATTTTGTGGTTGAAGAAGGCGCTGAGTCTGTTGCAGAGGTCCTGGGAGAGTGGGATGTCTCACTGTTGGGTTAGGCGAACTCTTTGATGATGCTGAAGAATTCCTTGCTGTTGTGTGCGTGGGTGGTGATTCTGTCCTGGATTGCTTTCTTCCTTGAGTGTTTGATGAGATTGTGATGGGTGGTGGTGGCTGCTTTGAAGTTATCGAGGTCTGCTGTGGTTTTGGAGGTCCTCCATAACTTTTCGAGACATATGCAGCTTCGTCTAGATTCTCGGAGTTCGGTGGAGAACCAGCTGGCTCTCTTGGCATGTGGGTTGGAGGTTTTCTTGAGGGGGTCGATGGTGTTGACGCAGTCGGTGATCCAGTTGTGTAGGTTACCGGCGGCGGTGTTTGGGTCGTCCTCTGAGGCAGTGGGAGCGGAGCTGTTGAGTGAGGTGGTGAGCTGGTCATCGGAGATCTTGTTCCAGTTCCTACGCTGAAACTGGTATGGACGTTTGCACGTGATGTTTGTTGTGAAGGTGAAATGGACGCATCGGTAGTCCGTCCATGGGAGTTCGCAGGTGTGACTGAAGGTGATGGAGGTTCCTGCTGTGAAGATGGGTTCGAGGGTGAGTCTGGCTGAGTGCATGGGTTCTGGTACGATCTGTTTGAGTTCGATGTTGAGGAGGTTGTCCAGGAGAGAGGTGGAGTTGGGGTCTTGGAGGTTGTCGAGGTGGAAGTTGAGGTCTCCCAGCAAGGTGTAGTCGGTGGAGGAGATGGCTTGCATGGCGATGATGTCGGAGAAAGGTTCGTGGGGTCTGGGCGGCCTGTAGATGAGGGTACCTCGGAGGGTGGTGATTGGGTTGGTCTGTATCTTCAAGTGGAGGTGTTCCATCAAGTCTGTGGGCCTGTCAGTGTAGGTGCTCAGCCGGAGGTTTGACTTGTGAGCGATGGCGATGTCTCCTCAGGGGCGGTTGAGGCGGTCCTTCCAGGTGATTTTGTATCCTTCTGGAATGGCGATCGCGATGTCAGGTCCCGAAGCGGCATGCGTCCAGGTTTCGTCGGTGTGTCTGTGAAGGGAGCAGACATTGAGGAGGATGCATTGCAGGGTTTGGGGTGTGCTGGAGTTGTGCTGGAGGGTTGGGGTGGGTCCTCGGTCTCGGTGAAGGAGAAGGAGAAGGAGTGGCGGGAGTGGCGGCAGGTGAAGGGTCTGTGGGTGTTTATTGGTGAAGAGAGCTTGCAGTTGTTGTTGTCCTGGCTGGTGTTAGGTGCGGAGAGGTCCATCGGACTGTAGCATTGATGGGATGAAGGGCCAAGGTCCCTGGCGCTGGTCGCAGTCGGGTCGCAGATGGGTGCAGATGGGCTTGCCATTGGCGCGCCAGCTGCGCTCCCACTGCGCGTGTCCACTGCACGGCCACGCAGCGGCCGCCATTAAGTAGGGGTCAGGAGGAGCGCGGGTCAGCTGGGAGGCTGGAGCGGGATCGGGAACACGCAGGAGGGGTAGGGGCCGCGGGGGCAGCAGCGGCGCAAAGAGAAAGGGAGGCAAAAATAAAAGGGGGAAGGAAAAAAGAATAACACTAAAGGAAAAATAAATTAAATACCAATAAAGGAGAAAGAGGGTCAGGAACAGAGTGGGCAGGGAAGCAAAGGCAAAAAAGAGAATCCAAGAGGAGCAGGCTAGAGACGAGACCAGGGCGGAGCGAGGCACCGGGCCTCGAACTGCGGTCGGCGGTGGGCGCTGGGGGCAGAGACACTCAAGGTGGAGCTGCGCGCAGGGAGAACAATATCCTGACCAGAAGGTCAGGGGTCTTGCTCACCTTAGCGCGCAGTGGCCGCCATTAAGTAGGGGTCGGGGGAGGGCGGGTCAGCTGGGAGGCGGGAGCGGGATTGGGAATACACGGGAGGGGGAGGGGCAGCAGCGGCGCAAAGAGAAAGGAGGCAAACTAAAAGGGGAAAGGACCGGGGCGGAGCGAAGCACCGAGCCTCGAACTGCGGTCGGCGCTGGGGGCAGAGACACTCAAGGTGGAGCTGCGCGCACGGAGAGCAATATCCTGTCTATACACAAAACCCTTTAATTGAAAAGGGGAGACACGCTGGTCAGGCCGATTTCGAGACAATGGAAACAAATCTCGAGTTAACAGAGCGCCATTTGGCGCGATGGAAACGTGATGGTAATTAATCACAGGTGCAACTTATTACGTACCCTGGAGGCGCTCATTCCCTAATCAATTGATTAATTACTTCTTTGGCCCCTACATATACCGTGCTCCCGCACTGAGCCAGTTACCATCAGGGGAAGCAACGAGGACGGACCATAGGAGCACCACGAGGGATGCACCTTGAGGCAGTAAGGGGTTGAATGGGTGTCTGTGTAGCAACCTTGGAGCCAGCCTCCACTGCTAATATGAATGAATGCATTGCTGAAACCCTAAAGTATACGTGTTTTTTAACTGTCACTATTTCTTTGATCTCTCCTAAAACCTTGATCCTTAGAGTGTGACTACAGGGGTCCCTCAAATCCTCCCTTCCCATGGGACATCCCTACCCCTAACCCGGGGTAAGAGTGTGAGCTGGTCTCACAACTGTTTTTACCTTTGAACACCACGTATGCAGTGACACGTGTGCTCACAACCACATGCACTTCAATGCACCTTGTGCATGTTTTCAGTCTGATTCGTTCCTTGCCAGTGTGAGACAATATTGTCACTTATGCTGTATTATATGTTTTATCTTTACAGATTTTTTGAGAATTTCATAGTAGAGTTGGACCAGAGCCAACCAACTGAAGTGGATTCATCTTAGTCTCTTACAGACGAGATAGGAGCCCCTTTTTCTTACGCCCTGATGAATGCCATGGACCCTCCTGGCCACCCCGGCAGAAACATGTTGGCAATATTGATGGGGATGGGGTACTAAACCTCCAAGTCCCCACTATTAGTTTTAATATCGAGCACATTCTGCGCAATTAAAGTTTTCACGCAGTTTTTGCATCGATTTTTAAATATCACCCACTCCCTTTTCTTAACACGGGCCCCCACTTAGCTATAGAAGTGCCTCCCTGTCTCCAGGTGTAGGCCCGCTCTTTATCAAACGCGTTTTTTGAAGAGTGAGGACTGCCGATGATGAAGCATGACACCTGGTGGTGTGTGAGGACAGTCCTTACATTTTTTTGAGATGCCCAACACCACATAAACCATTGGCATAGTGTGCCTCATCATTTATTAAGAATCAGACACTAAGTCAGGGTAGTTTCTTGTTGTGTGATATAGAGCAATATCCTGACCACACAATGCCACTCCACACAATGCCAACCTACTCCATACATTGCTACTCCATGCTACACCACACAATGCCACTCTACTCCGCTCCACTCAATGACACTCTGCTCATCGTCATGCCACACAATGCCAGTCCGTCCCACTCCACTCAATGCAACCCCACTCCTCTCTGTGCAATGCCATTCCACTTGTCTCCACTCCACAAAACACATTGACACTCCACTCCACTCAACTCCATATCACACAATACCTCTCCACTCCACACAATGTCATTCTGCTCTACTCCACACAATGTCACTCCATGCCTCACTCCATTCCTCACGATACCACTCCACTCAATGCCACTCAATATAACTTTACTCCACACCATGCCACTTCACTCACATCCATGTCACACAATGCCACTCCACTCCATGCCACACAATTCCACTCCACACCACACAGTTGCACTTCACTCCATGTCACACATTGCAACTCCACTCAACGCCCCTCTACTCCACTCCATTACACTCCAACAAATATCTCACATGCTTTCCCAAATGCTTGTTGTACATATTCACTTTAACAAAGATCTCACATGCTCTCCCAATGCTTGTTGTACATTTAGGGGGTCATTACGATGACGGGCGGATCGCCACCGCCCGTATGGCGGTGGCAATCCGCCCGCCATATTCCACCGCCCGCATGCCAATTCCCCCCTGCCATATTACGATGGCGGGGGGGAGCCCCGCGGACGGAAAGACCGTCCGCCGGTTTTCCGCCGGTCCAACAGGGGACCGGGAGGAAAAGGGCACTAATATGGTGGCGATGTCTGCAAGACACCACCATCCATATTAGGATGGTGGCGGGGAGCAGCCTTTCCATGGTGGCAACGCCGCCATGGAAAGGCATACGGTCTTCGCTTTTGGGGGCCCATAGCGGGCCCCCAGTATGTTGGGGGTGGGGGTGCACATGGGGGTACCTATGGTACCCCCTGCATTGGCATGGACAAGGTGGCAGGCACCGCGCGGTGCCTGTTAATGCCTGACGTGCATTCCCAGCATTGTGGCGGACGGTGCTGTGAACACCGCCCACCACAGTGTTGGGAATAGGGGATGCCACTGTGGCGGTGGCATCCTAATACTCAGGGCGGGACCGCCGCTCCTATGGCGGACGGTCCCATTCACCGTTACCGTGGCGGGCGGACTTTGTCCGCCCGCCATCGTAATGGGCCCCTTAGTTTGGTGTTCATAAGTTGTTTGTAAAGTTATCTACACACAATCCATGGATGGTTGTATTTTCATTGTATTTATATCTGCCTATATTTTAATTTTGGAAAATATTTGGCTGGCAAATTCAGGATATTTGGCATATGATATTTGATTTACCTCATGTAAGAAGGAAAGTGGATAAAAACAACACGTTCAATTATTAACAGCTGTGTTGGACTCCATTTTAGTTGATATATTTTTAGAACATTTCAAAAAGCGGCAAATAAAAAGCACTTTCCAGAACATGGCAATTCCTAAAGAGCTTACAGATTGCTGAGTAAGTAGCTTCTCTATTTGTATCTTTTTTAGTGCTTTCAAGACTTGAAAGGTCATTGGATCACTCCTGTTTTCTTCACGTTCCTGGGTGTCCTTCGGGTGCATGGTTGAAGTGGGTGAGTTGCAGCTAGCTAGAATGAGATGGTTGTGTCCACTGCATGCAGTCTGTAGGTAATGTAGAAGTGATGAGAGAGCATCATGGAATGGAAGCATAATTGTAATGGCGCAGCACAAGAACAGATGCAGCTGAGCCTTTTGTACTCATTTTGCCAAATAATAGCAGTGAGAGCTCTTGGAAATAAAGTACGTGTAGCTCTCTCCTCAGTTTGTCATAGCTGAAAGTGTGTGAAACAGTCTCTGTTGGAAGAACAAAAACAAGCATTAGCAAAGTCAATAGGTCTTGCCTATTGAAGAGCTTGTGGCTTTGTCAATTACTTTTAGCCATGTTGTACAGCAGCGCGGCTGAAGGTTTAAAAAAAAAGTACTATGATGTGGTCATCGCTGACCGCGAGGGTCAGAGATCCATTTTCTTAGTATGGGATTAATCTCTAACTTCACAGATAAATAGTTAATTATCTTACATCCGAGCTGAAGTTTGCTGTGTTTGTCCTGCATGAAGACAGCACCACAAATGTTATGCAGAGCAGGAAGCGCAATGCCGTCTGCATCTCTGTAGCATCTTGAAACCCATTGGCATGTCTTTTGGGTTCTCTATTTTCTGGCAGGATGGGAGGGGCAAGCAAACAAGGGAGAGGGGCTAAGGGTGGAAAGCAAAAACTGTTGAGGGAAAAAGGAGGAAGGGGATGAAAGTAAATGGAAATAAAGGTACCTCTGAAAATGGTGAGCAGTGGAAGGACACTGAGCAAAGAAAGCAGCATTTGGGCCATGCTCCACAATAGGGCCAAACAAACAAACAAGAAGTGAAGCCTGCACAAGCTGACCAAAGAGAGGCAAGCAAATGAGAGTGATTAATGAAGCCAACTAATGGTAAGCAATAGGTGGACTATAAGCCCCCTGTAAGAAAGCAACATGTCTTGCAAGAGACAGCGCATGATCAGTCTCAGGCCAGAGCTAAAGTATAGTGTGTGGGGGGGGGTGGGAAACTGTCAAAGAGGCGAAGGTGCCCACAAAACATACTGAAGGGCATAAAACAACCAACAGTGTGCCCAAAACATTTAGTGGCACTAGGGGAAGGCAAGAGAGTGTTTAAGGAAGGGGCTGGGATGTGTCCTGCCAGAGGGAGAAAAGCCTTTACCATACAGCCTTTACCACACAGGTGAGTATTTGTACCTTTACCATGCAGTCAAGTATTTTCTGTGGATAGAGGTAAAAGAGGGTAAGGGTGACTTTATGGTTCTGGGATATGTAGAAGTAAAGGGAGGTGAGGATGACTTGAGGGGTTAGGGATGGGTAGTGGTAATGGGAGGTAAGAGTGTTTTTAGGATTCAGTGGGTAGAGGTAAAGGCAGGTAAGGGTGATTTTTGTGTCAGGGTTGGGTAAAGGTAAAGGGAGTTGGGGGTTACTTGAGGGTTTACAGGTGGGTAGAGGTAAAGAGAGGTGAGGGTGACTTGAGGGATCAGGGGTGGGTAAAGGTAAAGGTAAATGGAGGTGAGGATGACTTGAAGGTTTTGAGGTGGGTAGAGGTAATGGGAGATTACGCTGATTATATGCTTTAGGGGTGGGTATAGGTAAAGGGAGGTCAGGGTGAGTTTACGGTTCAGGGGTGGGTAGAGTTAAAGAGAGGTAAGGGTGACTTTAGGGTTCAGTGGTGGTTAGAGGTAAAGAAAAGAAAAGGGTGAATTTAATGGTCAGGGGTGCGTAGCTTAGGGGAGGTAAAGATGATTTTAGGGTTAAATAAGAAAATGTGACACAGTGACAAATTTTAATTCAGAAAAACACATGCAATAGTCCTAAACAAAGTGAGTATGTTTACAGGTTCATTGTCAATTAAAGCGGCAGACAGCTGAAATACTTATTTTGGACTTTGGTCACATGCCACAAAGTTTTCGTATTGCTAATTGTTTGCGTTCAGCTCTTGGAAAAACCAGAAAGCATGAGCTTAAACTTTTTTGGTTTCAAGTTGTCTTGCAAGCAAAAGCAAAAAAATAAGTACCACATTCTGAGACAAGCAGAACGGAAGAACACTAATCAAGAAATCAATCAGTACTTTGTCCATGCTCCAGGAAAAAAAGAAACACATGGAGGCAATATGAAGCCAACAAGTGCTAACAGGTGCTCAAAATTCAGTGCTTAATTTGTGACGATGCTTGCAGGTGGGGTCCACCAGCACTTATTTTTGGGGAACGGAATTTAGAGGGAAAACATACAAAGGGGAAAGAAGTAGAAAGGGAAAGACAGCAACACCGTTGCTGATGGAGAAAGCAGGAACCAATAAGAGTGAGATACAGAGGCAAGGACTGTCTGGTACCGGATCAAAGAGTTTTGAGGTCGATTCAAGACAACGCAGCTTTGGTGTTTGGTATGCGACATTTAAAAGCACCGACTGCGAGCTTCTGAGCAGATCTTCGGGCACCGACACTCATTCTATTACAAATTAAGTACTAGCACGCACCAATGAAAAGGAAGGAAATAAGATTGACAATGAAGCTACCCAATGGTAAATGATAGGTGGGCAAATGGCCCCTTTTTTTTTTAAACTGTAGATTGTCACAAGTAATAGTGCATTCGCTGTCTTATGCGAGACCTTTGGTATTTATGCTAAGCAATGCATAACTCTATAACTCATTGTACCTCTAGAGACAGGGACAAAACAATTGCAAATCAGTCTTGGTTTTGCCCCATAATTCTTATCAGTTCAGACTTAATTTAGCATTTCGATTCATCACTTTTCATTGCCAAAAAGTCTCGAGGTTACAGAAAAGCATACAGCAAGGCGTAACTATCACACCTCAAATTACCCTTTTGTTACTTCCTTGAACTAGCGCACCATTTCGAAAATGCAAACATTTTGGGCAGCTGTATTTAATATCATTTTCAAATCAAATGACGCGACCACGTAACTGCATGTTTTCAGCATTATAAGACGTACTGTAGCCCAGATGGTCGGGAATCAAACGAGCATTTTTGAAAGATGGAAAAAGTCAAATATATCAGTAAGAGTGCATAGGGAATTGTCCACCCTGAAATTTTTGTCTGCAAGTGAGGAGGTATCGAATTAGGCAAGTGACTAACTCAATCCTGATGCTATACAAAACGGTGACAGTGCATGGCTTTTTTAAGTGCTATATAATACAGTGTATTGGGATGAGAGTTTTCCCACGACAATCAACCATAGGACTTAGAGAAACAATCGGAACAGCATATGCCAGAGTGTTAAAGATATGATTTGACCTGTTCTTGGCTTGGAAAGTAACCTCAGGCAGTTGTGATTTGTTCAGGGATATACTATGATTTGATATGAGAACTGCAAAGCTGGATGAGATGGGGCTGCGGTACTGTGTGGCCATTAACAATCATTCAGACCGTGCAGAGACATGCCAAAGAATACAGCACAAATCCCCTCGCAATCACTCCAGCTTTCAGTAATAATCTTTTCCTCCTCTAGTCTTTAGATTATATTTTCAGCACTTGTAAAACGTGCACAGCAAGGCAAAAGCATGACAAGTCTCTTTGACAGAAGCATTGCAAGCATGTAAACCACCTTCGTCGCCAATTTCATGACAGCTGTTCTCAAATTGGTGGATGCGGGGTCACGGCTACATCTAAAGTTATAGCTCATTTTCCTAAAGTAGGCTGAAGCATGATTGATCACAGGCGAAGACTTATGTTTGCCTATTAATTGTTGTATATGGAGGAGGAGCTGACTGAAAGTGGTCGAAGTGAGCTTACAAACTAATCATATATAAGTGTGTCAGATGTTAATGACCTTCAGTAGAGTGCATTGCAGTTATGATGCCAAAGTTACATTTTGTAGCTCAGTTTAGCAGACTATGGACAGAAACGTTCAATTAAATTCCAGGTGAATCACTTCCATAATGAAGCGTAGATGGGACTCTGTTGTTATTGTTAAGAAGCAATTCACCCAGAAAATGCTCGGTTTTTCCTCGCCAAGAACGTCGGTGCTGTTTAAGAAATCTATGCGAAACTTGTGAAATGCTTCATCCGTCCAACTAACTTTCTTTGATTGGTATGACACACAATTGGTCGCCTGTTAGGAAAAAGGCCAACAAGTAATCAAAAAAAAAAAAAAAAGGTTTTGTCGATCTTTTGGCAGGCCTCAAAATGTTGCCCAAGTCCTGTAGGCTCATATTTTGTGATGTTGAGATGCATTTCATGTTGATGTTTGATGTTGTGATGCATTGCATGCCGAACAATTTATTAAAACAGTTTTGCAAGTGGATTGGAAACCTAAAAGCATAGTTCAGAAAGCATGCAACTGTGCAAAATCGACACTCCACCCAGTGCTCACTGTACACGCTCACAGGCAGTATTCCCTGGGCTCTCATGAGAATGGTGCAGTGAGCCCACTTTGGTTCTCTCTTAGTTTAGTATAGTAGATGTTTTAGGCTGCTTCTGCTTGCGCAGCCACACATAACACTTTAATTTTTTGTGACATTATTTTAGAACTATGCTGAACATGTTGGTTTGTTATTCAGCGACTCTTCTTGGGATTCCGTCTGCACATTTCATTTAAAGATGTGTAGAATACATAACACAATGTTGTACTGTTTTCTGCTCGATCAGCAACAGCGCCTAATATCTTAGACATAACACGGTAGTCCAGCTGCAGCTTTCCAACACAGTAGCTTTATATATATAAACTGTGTTTTGTCCCTTTGGGGGCAGAGAGGAGAATTCCGGCAGAGAGACCTGTCCCGGAACAAACGCACACCAAGTATGGGGTCCGTTGATAATCCTAGAGATCACTAATATATCCTTTGCTTAAACAGAAAGAATAGGCAGAGACAGATGGATAATTTGCCATGGTGGGGTAGTTCATTTTTTACAGCCTGCTAGTAATGCTGATTACATTGCTTAGTTGTATTTGCCAACTTATCTCAGCACATCTGCTTCATAATAAAATCCAATAGTTTCAATAATGTATTGTAAACTTTCATTGTGACTTTCCTTTGTTTACTAAGGGCATGCATGAGTGAGAGACAAAAGGTTATGAGCTATTTCCACGGTTCACTTGGGATGAGAGGGTCATGTTCTAGGTTTGAGAAAATCACGTGGGGCTACTCTAGGAAAAATAGGACTTCAGGTGAGGCACTGTGAGCTAGCCAGGATTTGGGGCGACAGGTACTGACATGGTAGAGAGGCACAGTCCCTACATTCTAACGTCCTGTCATCCCAAGGCACAGTTCTGCTTACTAGCAGAATCCCCGTGACAAGGGTACCTGGTGTGAGGCATGGCCAGAGATTACGCCCTGCACTCGTAGAATGATTCCCATTGTTGAAGGCTGGGTGCACCGGCATATGTGGAGGGCAGATTGGGTGCAAGTCATGGCTGAAGTCCACACTCTGTACTAAGCACTTGTTGCAGGCACTGATGGGAGGGATGATATGCGCAGGACCTGGCAAAAGTCAGTAGTGCATGGCCAATAGCTGCACACAGTGGCTTCTTATTTGATTCAGAAAAAAACTATTGAAATAAATCTGTTATAGGGAGGGTATGGCTCGTTATTCATATGAGAAAACAAATTTGTAAAAAAGCATAGAAATGCACCTAAAACAGTTTGGTTGAAAGGACATTATGGTTACAATCTAAAACTTAAAAGCAACTGGAACTTGCCAATAATGGTGAGAAACACAACTACAGCTCTGCCAGAGTATTGCTCATGACCTCCTTATCATAAGGCCATGTGTGGTGTTTAGACATAGATACGTGCAGTTGACATTGCATTCAGAACCCTCCCTTTGGAATGTTATGATGTAAATGATTGAACTGATAATGGTCCAATGGTGTCAGGTAGAGAGACCTGTGGCTGAGGTGCTGTCAAACAAACTATGCTCCTACTTACCTCTCATGAATATTGATTTTGTACCTGTGAATTGGTGAGACATCATACCATGTACATCTCATGCTAGCCATACCCTCGAACCTCAACCAATAGGACATGAGGGTTGGAGTAGTGGGTGCATGGAGTGCCCAGCAACCATTATGGCACGATGTTGTCAATGCATAGCATGTTAGAAGGCCATACACAGCAAATACAGATTGTGCATGGTGGTGACTGGCGAGTGGTAGAAAAAAGGCATAGCTGAAGATCACACCTTAAGCTGAGCAAACTCTGGAAACAATGACAGTGAGTTAAGAGGGCAGAAATAGGGTGATGAGCTGAGACCTGGGGCAAGAAGCAGAAGGATAGTGCATGACTGGAAGCCACATCTTGTATGAACATAGCTGGAGACAGAGGGAGGAACGTGTAACAGCTATAAGGCATGTGTGAAGGAAAAGCCTTGCAAACACTGCACAGGCTGTGCCCAGTGGACACTGGGGGAGGAGTAGTGAGAACAAGAATGGGAAAAAAACATTGCAAAGCCCATGGTTAATTTCTCTCTTGTAAACCAACAGTGATAATCTCTGCTACGTTGTATTGAACCTTGATTTTGTTTCATGTGATTGTGTACAGATCATTTGTATTTAGATTAAACAGTTGAGCACAATCCAGTATCCTCGTTCTGGTATGTACAGTTACATGTTAGCACTTAGAAACCTGGTATGATCTGACTCTGGAAAAGTGTCCATAGCTTTTAAAACTGGAACAGGAGCTGTTACGATAAAGACAATATAATTCCTCCTCGATATTTAAAGCTGTGAAGATGAGAATCCATGGTCTGTTTTGGAGTGGATGTCGAAGATGTAAGGAAGATGTAAGGAATAGTAGCTTTGCACTGACAGCCAGTGCAAAACTCAAAATAGGGCAGCACTGAAAGCTCAAAATAGGAGAGGTGAATGGTTATATTTGAGTAAGAACAGGGCAGGTCTGCATTTAAGGTTTTTTTATAAAAAATTTGGCAAGGATCAGAACCGTCTAGCAAACGTGTTGGAGCATCTAGAAACGAAGCATTGACAGCTGTTCGGTTACTAGTGATTTGAACATTACATTTCAACAAATCATGATTCTCCAATCTGGGCAGTGCAACAAATATGACGCATAACTATGTAAACGTCATTAGGGCTGTTTGATCATTCCAAGCTTTTTAGATGTTAACATATTGACATAATTGAAAGATTTGGGAATACATTGCTTAAAGCAGTC
The DNA here is from genome assembly GCA_963921515.1 of Calotriton arnoldi. NCBI lineage: Eukaryota > Metazoa > Chordata > Amphibia > Caudata > Salamandridae > Calotriton > Calotriton arnoldi. Next base: position 47,617 of record CAWUFW010017453.1, read on the forward strand.
TGCCTGAGTATAAGCAGCCTTAGACAGATGCTTGGTCTCCCTTCAAGCAGCACCCTACATTTCGGTGTCAATAAACCATAACACTGGCCATTGTAGCTGTTAATTGTTGACACTCATTGCTGCCAGTAACTAGTACAGATTCTGATTGAAATATCTTGCCTGTTCACGATTTTAAAATCTGGCACGTTTTGTTTATTTATGAGTCAGCCGAGTCTTTCCTTTCAAGAAGTGGGTGAGGGTTTGGGAACATCTAATGAATCATTATTATTATTTTATTTCTTTTGCTAGATATAGTACTTGGACCTAGACTCTCCTTCTAACTCAACGATCCTAAGGAATATTTGATTGAATCTCTCAGTATTTTCAGATCTAGAGTAGCCTTTTGACTACAATTTGCTCCCCATCGGTTGTGATGGGTGCCATTTGGCTGTCGTATAGGATTCAGCAAGGTATCCTGCATGATACCAGAACAAACAAGCACCTTCATTTTCAGATAGTTTAGACTACTTCTGAAACCCCTTCCAGGCGGCGAGTCCCCCCTTCCCGCTCACCCCCCGCTTGCTACCGCCATCTGCGCGCTTTCCTTTAAAATCACCACTGACCACTTCTTTGGTGCCTGAAAAGGTCGCAGGTTATTTTCAACACAACAATTTTTGTTACATACAATTTTTTATATTTCAAAGTCCATGGTCATAAGCCCTCTATGTCCTTGTTTAGCTTTCCTCACTTTCTTTGTGACCTGGACCCCCAGCCTCCTCAACTTTCTGGGAGAGGAGGGAGGGGCACCTTTCTCGGGGTTTCACTTCACGGGTCTAGGCTTCAACTTGCTACCGATTTGGAGGGTGTCCGTTGGGACCTGCCCGGGCTGCAAGTGCCGTCCCACTCGCCCTGGACCTTTTTGTGGGCCCTCCCTTCTCCCGGGGGTCCCTGCCGTTTGGCATCCCAAGGACCTTGCTTGAGCGTCTACTCTATCTTTCCTGAGGCTGAGTCCCTACCATCTTCTCCCTCTGTACCCCTGCCGTAAGGCATCCCAAGGGTCCTGCGTGAGTGTCGCCTCTATTCTTTCTCTGGCGGCACGCCGCCCCCTGGCTCCCTCAGTGCCCCTGCCGTGAGGCATCCCAAGGCCACTGGGAGAGCCTTCCGTCTATCCTCTAGTGATTTTGAGTCCTACTAGCTTCCTTGTGTTTGATCCGCTACCCTTTCCCCGCTACGGCTGCGACGCCCGTATTCTTAGGTGTGGGTGGGTGGGTTTCTCTTCCTCTATCCTCGCCAAGGGGGGGTGAATTGTGGTTCTTTGGGCCGTTGGCCCCCTTCTTAACCCCCCCCTTGGACTTACTTGCTCGCCCCCTGATTGGGGGGGAGCCTTCTTTATTTTCGTGGGCCAATCCTGGCCCCTTCCCCGACTTAGCCGGGAATTTACATGCGGAGGGGCGGGGGGGGGGGTTCCCCGCCGCCGGCCAGCGTTCAACCCGGGCCCCCATTGGGTCCGGCTCTGCCTTCCCGGCCCGGGTCCAAAGTCAGAGCATGCCTAGGTAGGTCTTTGGTTTTGATTAAATCAGCTTCAAATTCTTTTAGACACTCAGAAGCAGAGCAAAGTAAGCCTTTAATAAAACTAAAACAATTTTTAGGCTTCAGTTTGTTAGCAGTAGCTACTTCATACTGTTTGAAGTTATTGAAGTCAATGATAGGAAATCGATTTTCTTGTTATCTTTAAAGAATCATTTTTTTACAGGGTACCACAACAACAAACTGCTTCAAGGGTAGTGAGTTTGATTTTGCTACTGTAGTGCTTGATGCAAGTATGTCAGGCAAGATGGAGAGAGAACTGGGACATGGGCATGAACAGATGGTTGGCTGCTGCAAAGATAGGGCCGTTCATTCTCAAAATTACTTTCATCAGCATTTGAACACAGCTGGGATGAAAAATTTGTATATTTTTAATTGAGAGTAAAGAAACTTGATTGGAGTAAACAGATGTATAGTGTGATATATCAGACAACGTTTCAACATTTTGTAGAAATTTGTTACCCTAATTACCTAATTAAATGTAAATGGTGATTTAGAAAAAGTTGATATTTGACGTTCTTTTTAAGCAAGAGTAACTTGGTCTTTCTGTTTGGCCATTTACACTTGGCAAGTAGCCAAAACAAGACTGAAGTGGTATATAGAGTTTTGTGGATGCAGCCTTCCATCACAAATTAGGAGTTATATACACCCAAAATAGGGCTGATGGGACATTGTGCCTTGGTGGTCTCGGTGGCAAGAAGGAAAAAACTTACAGTTAGTAACAAAGAGCAAGTAGAATATAAATGATTTACTATGAAGTAGTGGAACTCATATGGCAAGGAATAAGGACTGCTATACTCTATCCCTACCTCTTAAAGGCTGTAGGTATTTTCTCTCTCGCCAGTCTGGCTTCTGCCCGGTTTCTGCTTTGTACACTATAGGAAAGTGGAGTATTTTGTGGTGTGGGGGTTAGACCTCACCATGTAATACTATCACGATACCCCAAAGATGGACCTTGGATTCACACTAATAAATCCTTAGCTTAGTCCTGGCAGTTTGGCAATGAGCATTCAGGCTTTGCTAGAGGAATATGTGTTAAGCATTTCTAAGTACCAACATGGACAATAAGTAATTGACATGACTCAAGAGAAATCCAACACCTATTATACAAAATAGAGTGTTTTTATATCAATTTAGACACCAAACTGAACGGAATAGCATACATATAACCGGAGTTATAGATTTTTGAAGCAATATAAAATCAGTGCAAAATAATACAGTGAAATGTTATCATTGCGTTCAATAGGAAAAACCAATAGTGACAATCAGTCACTTGCAGGTTGAATTCCATGGTACCCTTCCAGGAGTAAGGTGATGCGGGTCCCAGGATAAAGCCACAACAGTCAGTTCAATTTTACCTGGCCCGTGGAGCCCATGTGTTGAGTTGGCTTGGCTGTCCCTGATGCTGAACAGAAGCCGCAGGAGAACTGCTTTTACTGCTGAAATGGTACTGTATGGGAAAAAAATGCAAAAACACAACGGGGTGGTTGCTGACTTCGATCAAAGGTCAGATGGAGTTCCCTCTAGGTGCAGCATCAAGCAAAGGGGTCAGTTGCCTTGGCATCGGAAAGTGGAGCAGAAAATAACTTCAAAATCCGGGTCCCGAGGAACACAGTAGCTACCTATAACTTTGTGGAAGATAGGACTACAGTTCCCATAATACACTAGACCATCTGGATTTGGGCGAGCCCTCTGAGGGCCCGATGGCCAGCAATTCTTCAGATCCGGAGCTTTATTTTACCTGCAGTTTGCAGGGGACTAGTGCCACTAGTACAGGGGAGTCTGAGGGTGCTTAAGGCGTCCACAGGGGTCCCTCTGTCTGGGAGAACCAAGAGATAGCCTATGACGCATTTTGATTAGGCAGTTCCAGCAGCATTGCCACTGGTGCAGGGTATCACTCTTTTGCTTTGCGCAAGTCCTGTTGTCTCAGACACAGGTCTCTTCTTGAGTCCTCTTTGATGCAGGTTGTTCCAAACTGAGGTTCTGGTGTTAGGGGCGTCCCTTAAATCCTAGATTTAGAGGAGTTAGGAGTGTGGGATCAAGCACCCAATGGGCTGCTTGTCCCTGCAGCTAGTCCACACCTGAGGTGACACATCCGGGGGAGTGGATCACCTTTTCTACCCAGAATCCTCTATTCCAACATTCCTAAAGATGACAGAAATCTAATTTTAGCGTACAGACCAGTCTGCCCACCCTGGATGTGTGGGTAACCTTCTGGGGGACTACACTTCCTTGAAAAACGAATTTCCCACCTGTCCAGGTGCAAATGTGCCTGGAGCATAGGGAGGGCTGTTTCCTCCTCTGGGGGTCAGCCCTGATGCATATCAGAGGCAGTGCAGCCTTTGAAGATTACCACCTCGATGTGTCACTTCACTAGCCTTCTTGGGAGGAGGGAGTTGAGACCTCCTTCCTGCCCAAGCCTTTGTTCTGACTCCTGGGAATGTTCACACTGCCTAACAGGAGGTCAGAATCCTGTCTTAGTGGCAGCAAACATGGGAAGCGAGGGCTTGTCAGCCAGAACACAGAGAAGCTGGGGCAACCAGGTGGGCAACCTCTAAGGTAGCCACCTGCGTGCATTGCACATTGGCTTTGACCTGAGATTCATGTCAGGGGTGAGAAGGCACTTTGTTTGGTACCAAACACAACATATTTAGGTGGTACCATAATGGAGCTTCCAACCTCAGGTTTGCCCGTTGCCAGCCCATATTATCCTATGGATTGTCTATCACTTATGGTGTCCTTTAATGGTAAAGGGCACAATAGGGTCATATAAACGTGCATTTATTTGTCCAAAAGTTTGATATAATGCTTCCTGCCTCCTGGGTTTTAAGATGCCTTCCTTAGGGGTGATTGGCATGCATTCAAGATAGTGCATTGACTTTGCCACATATGGTCGAGTTCGAACAGTTTGCATTGCTCCTGCAGTCTGCAATGGCAGGCCTGCTGTCAATAGTTTATTTGGGTCCCTTAGGATGACATAACCAGTGCTACAAGCCCTGGTGACCCCTTTACCACCCATGCCCTGGGTACCACTGGTACCATACAGCAGGAACTTATGAGGGAGCTAAAGTCCTTGTCAATTGGGATTGCCAATTCACACATAACATTTTTAGCGCATGAGAACTGGCACTGGAGTCTAGTTAGCAGGCTTTAGTTCACTGTCAGTGTCGAAAACCAGCATCTAGTAGTTCAAATGGGGGCAAAAAGTGGGAGGGCATTTGCAAAAGCCCTGTTTCTTACACAACCTCCCCCCCCGCCAACACGCCCAGGAGACTCAGCCCAACCCTGGGAAAGTCTTTATGGCTTGTCAGCAAGGAAGAATGTAAAGAAAACCGGAAGTACTATTACAAGGCCCGCTCTGCCTCACATCCTCCTGTCAAGGTCACTCCCTCTGGACAGTTGACGCATCTCATCAGTAACAGGACCCATTTTAAACTGGACTTTCAGTACAGCTGTGTTTTTATCTTCCTCCCCTTTTTCTTTGGGTAGTGAGGTGCCCACCTCTTCTAACACTGTCTTTGCTAGGGCAGCACTAAGCTTACCCACAGAGGTCACCCAACACTTTAGCAACCCCAGCATGACCAGTAGGGTCAGGAGCCCTAACTTACTTTTGGTCATGGGGTCTGCCTCCCTTGCCAAGTACAGTGCTGTCATGAAGGCAAGCACCCAGCAGAGGCTACTGACCGCTGTCAGAATCCAGAACCACATCCTGAGCTCTCCACTGACAGGTGGATGAGCTACCTCAGGGGCAAATGTGGGTCCTTGGAACCTCTGTTGCTGTTTAGAGTGGGGGCTACCTCTTACTGTGGCAGACACACTTCTTCCACTCTCCCTTCTGCCTGTTCAGGGGTGACACCCTGATTCTGTACAGCTGCCTGACTTTTCAGGGCTTCTTTGGGGCCAGGAGAGGCCTTACCAGTGCCAACATTGGGGTTATCCCTTACTGGGGTAGAATGCCCTTGGCTTCCTAAATTTCTAGTTAAGAATGGATTCCCTTACCTTTTCTTATGCTTTTTCCCTTTCTGTTGGGGCCTACGTCTCCTAACTGTAGGGACAGGATCCCCTGGATCTTTGAGTTGGGTGGCCCCATGGGCAACTTCCCCTTCTGGGATCAGACCCACCTCTGGGAGGTCATTGCCTAGAATACAATCTAGGGGGAGGTCAGGACTGACTACCACCCTATAACAGCTAAGGCTCTTTCTAGGGGCACTGAGGCTACAGGTCTGACTGTGCCCTCCCCTGGGACTAACCTTACTCTTCTTGTTTCCTTTGGTACATACTGATCTGGGGACACCAACCTGTCAACCACTAAGATATGACTGGCACCTGTGTCTCTCAGGCCAGTGACAGTGATCCCATTCACCTGAATAGGGTTGGAGTGCTTAGTACCACCCTCAGGGGTCACCAACTTACCATCTAAACACTTCTCCAATTTAAAGGCTAATGGGACCTACTCATCTGAGGTGTCCTGTATGGCTACCCTGGACAGCCCAGTGCTAACCACCTTTTTGGGGCAGGTTGCATCCCCTCTATAGTGCCCTGTCTGTTGGCAGTCAAAACATAGCATGTTGTCCAAGAGTTTTTAGTTGTTTTCTATAAACAGATTGTATTGATTTTGAATTATGAACATGGCAAGAGGGCCGGCATATAAAAGAAGAAAAACATAAGCGAAAAAGGCATAAACAAAAGCAAATACCTACACACTCAGCACTGCTCCAACCCCCACCCATATTATAGCAATAAAATACATCACACGTCTAATACTTAGATCACTTGTTCCGCACCCTCCCAAGCCCCTCTCATCCCATGAATGTTCTTATTTAATCATTCACCAGTTGTTGCATAGAACGGACAGGTTCCAACTCAATGCCTCTATAATCCGCCCACACTTGCCATATTTTGGGGTGTTTCTGCAGACAGCCTCTAGCCTTGTACACCACCACCTCCAAGCCTATGGCATGGTCCATTCCTTTTTTTCATACCGACAGGGATGGGGGGGGGGCCTCCCACTCCCTTGTTATATCTCATTTCACCTGAGTCAGACCCAGAAACAATAGTGAAGACTTATATCTATTACCACCCAGACTGTCAGTGATATGAAGAAGAATAAGTTTTGGGTCCATCGGAACCAACCATGACAAGACCTTGCCCAGGCAAGAGGTTCCCTGCACCAGAACTGGTCCAGTGCAGGACAACCCCAAACTGTGTGTAAAAACTTTCTGTCAACTGTGCTACATCAGAGACAAGTCAGGGACACAATCAACTCCATCTGCCACAGTCAATGGCGTGTGAAATACACCCTATGGAGGTATTTAAAATGGATCAGCCTAAGTCTGGCTGCAATGGCCACCTCCTGAGGTGCCCCAGAGCCTCAGTCAATCCTCATTTTCCAGCACCCCTACATCTGCCTCCCATGCATCCCTGAGAACAAGGAAACGATCTGGTCTGTTTGAGATAAGTGTCTGATATGTATTTACAATCTTGTAGTTAACCAGGTCTCTCATAATAAGTTTTCCCTCCAATGGGCCACAATGTACGGGGTCAGCACATGACAGAGCTGAAGGTAGCAATGGAACTGACCATGATGGAGATGGTATTCCACCAGAAAGGACTTAAGAACCGTTCTACTCATGACATTATCAAGGGTAGAAATCCCTATGAAGTCCCACTTCTGAAAGCCTTCCATCACAGCCACCTGCGGCAGCAGGCAGCCCCGCCAGAGCAGTGGCTACTTCGTCAGCCTCCCTCACCATCCCATGTGACAAAGGGAATTTCTACACTGATTCAGGACCACTCTAGCCGCTGGAGGAAGATCACCACCACCATTCCCGTCATATAGATAGAAGACTAGAGGGGTGACCCCATCTTACACTTCTCGGACGCAAAGACGTTGTCGTCCTGGAGGTCTTACCACCAGTGAATTCCTGCTACAGAAACTCCAGACCATCCAGAACACCCCAGCCAGAGTCGTCCTCGGCACCCCACGACATGAGCACATGACCCAACACCTGCGAGACCTACACTGGCTCCCCATCGAAAAGAGAGTAACCTTCAAACTACTCACCCACACCTACAAATCCCTCCATGACATCAGACCCAAATACCTCAACGAAAGAATCTCTTTCCACGCACCCAAAAGACACCTCCGCTCCACCGACCTCGCCCTAGCAACTATCCCGCGCATCCGCAGAACCAGAGCCGTCAATCAATCAATCAATCAGGGAATTGTAAGCACGCTACTCACCCGTGAGGGTCTCAAGGCGCTGAGGGGGGAGGGGGGTCCGCAGATCTGTTTAGCCGAAGAGCCAGGTCTTGAGGGTCTTCCTGAAGGTGTTCAGGGAGGGGGCGCATCTGATGTCTGCCGGTAGCTCGTTCCAGGTCTTGGCTGCAATGTGAGAGAAGGATCTTCCGCCTGCTCTGGCTCTGTGGATGCGCGGAGTTTCGGCCAGTGCGAGGTTGGAAGATCGGAGGTTTCTTTTGGGTACGTGGAAGTTGATTCTGTCATTGAGGTATTTGGGTCCGTTGTTGTGTAGGCATTTGTAGGCGTGAGTGAGGATTTTGAAAATGACTCTTTTCTCCACGGGGAGCCAGTGGAGACTTCGTAGGTGTTGGCTGATGTGTTTGTGTCGGGGGATGCCGAGGACGAGTCTGGCGGCGGTGTTCTGTACTGTCTGGAGTTTGCGGAGTAGGGACTTGTTGATGCCGGCGTAGAGTGCGTTTCCATAATCCAGTCTGCTGGTGATGAGTGCGTGGGTGACTGTCTTCCTTGACTCAGGGGGGATCCACTTGAAGGTCTTGCGGAGGATGCGGAGGGTATTGAAGCAGCTGGAGGTGACGGCGTTGACCTGTCGGTTTATGGAGAGTGATGAGTCGAATACGATGCCGAGGTTCTTGGCGTGGTCTGAGGGGGTAGGTGGGCTTCTGAGGGCGGTCGGCCACCAGGTGCTGTCCTATGCAGAAGGGGTGGTACCAAGGACGAGGACTTCTGTCTTCTTGGCGTTGAGCTTCAGGCAGCTGTTGGTCATCCAGACTGTGACGTCTTGCATTCCTTTCTGGAAGTTGAGTTTGGCAGTGGTGGGGTCTTTGGTGAGGGAGAGGATGAGCTGGGTGTCGTCGGCATAGGATACAATGTTGAGGCCGTGTTGTCGGACGATGGCTGCGAGGGGGGCCATGTAAATGTTGAAGAGGGTGGGGCTCAGTGATGAACCCTGTGGGACTCCGCAGGTGATTTTTGTGGGGTCGGAGAGGAAGGGTGGGAATCTGATCCTTTGGCTTCTTCCGGTGAGGAATGATCGGATCCAGTCCAGGGCTGTTCCTTGTATGCCTGCGTCGTGTAGTCTGACGACTAGTGTGCGATGGGAGACGGTGTCGAAGGCCGCTGATAGGTCGAGTAGGATGAGGGCTGCGGAGTGGCCTTGGTCCAGGAGGGTGCGGATGTCATCTGTGGCAGCGAGTAGGGCGGTCTCTGTGCTGTGGTTGCTTCGGAATACGGATTGGGACGGGTCGAGGACGGCGTTCTCTTCAATGAATCGTGTCAGTTTCCTGTTGACTGTTTTCTCTGCAACTTTGGCTGCGAAGGGGAGGAGCGAGATGGGCCGATAGTTCTTGAGGTTGGTGGGGTCAGCTGTGGGCTTCTAGAGCCGTGGGAAAAGCCTTCTCCTACGCCGCACCCAAAGCCTGGAACGAGCTCCCTGTCAACATCAGATGATCCCCCACCCTGCACACCTTCAGGAAGAGCCTCAAGACCTGGCTCTTCAGCCGACCCTGAGCTGCACCCGCCCCCAGCGCCTTGAGACCCTCACGGGTGAGTAGCGCGCTTACCAACCCCTGATTGATTGATTGATTGACTGATGACTAGAAAATGTGATACACGATAATATGATTCATTATCTGCCGCAGCTATACCCCCACAACAAGTGGATTGAAAGGATTTACTGAGGGCAATACGGGGGTTCCACCCTCCCAGAGGAAGCCGTTAAAAATGTATTTCAGCTTTTGGAATTAGTGCCGTGGAATGTCATAAGGAAAAGTCTGCAGCTGGCACAAAACACTATTTTAAAAACTGCCAACCTACTAATCAGAGACAGAGGCAAGACCGACCAGACTCGCACATCCTCTTTCAAACAAGCCAACACAGGCTCCAAGTTACGCATCCATGCCAGTGCTGCATCAGGGAATACAAGGACACCGAGGTACTTGGACCTACCCGAGGCAATCCGCAATCCCGAAACCCAACCTAAGTCCTGCGGACAGCTACCTACAGAGAATGCTGTATATTTTGATGCATTAATCTATTCACTAAAACACGCATAATTTTCAGGATATGGGGGCCCGAGTTCTGGGGGACGGTGAGGAAGAAGAAGACATTATCAGCATATAACGCTATCCTATCAGAGAGTCTTTCCTCCACTCGAAACCACGTACCTGAGCGGCAATCCTCACCACACCGCCAGAGGCTCCATGGCAAGAGCAAAAAGCAGGGGAGAAAGGGGACATCCCTGCCTCGTTTCTCTCTGTATTTCAAACTAATCCAATCTGGCACCGACCACCCGCACCACTGCTGTCAAGTCAGTGTACAGTAGTCTGAGGTAGGAAAGAAATATAGGGACGAAATGTAGGCAGTGAAGGAGCATAAACAAGTATTTACAGCTCACGGAGTCAAATGCCTTGTCAATATCGGCATATTTGGTCCCTCCAATCTATCGGCTGGCGCCAACGCATTATATAATTGTTGAATGTTATGTTGGGTGGCATGATAAGGCAAAAATCCAGCCAGATCAGGATGTACCAGGTCGGGGATTAATCGCACTAGCCTTTTCGCCAGCGCTTTCTCTGGAATCTTCACATGCAAATTGAGGAGGGAAACCAGGCGATATGAGGAGTGTTTATCCACCGGCCAGCCAGGCTTAGGGAACACCACAATCTCTGCCTGTTGCCAATCAGGCATCAGGACGGTAGCTGAGAAAGGAATCATCCCCAGAATGTGTTCCTGAAGCTTAGGCATGTAGGCTTTGAAGATTTCACAGGGAAGCCCATCAGGCCCTGGGGCTTTCCCGGGTCGCAACCCCCACTAGGGCTGACGAAAGCTCCTCCATGGTGAGTGCACCTTCCAATAAGTCACGTTCTACAGACGAGAGGGTTCAAAGGGGAAGGGCATTCACAAAGTCTACAATCTGTTTCCGTGGTAAGACCTCCTACCGATTGTACACATTCTCGAAATGAGAGGCTAAACTGAAGGCTGTCTCCCTGGGATCGGTGAGCAATGTGCCAGATGGGTCCCGAATGAGCGGGACAGAGGAAGAATAAGAGGTACTCTGGCATAATCTGTGTTGCATTTTACTCGACTTGTCCTCCCATTGATATATGCAGCTCTGGGCCACCTGCCAGGATTGTTTGGCATCTCCCAGCAGAGTTTGCTGGTATTGCTGTTGTACAAAACTCAATTGCTTAAGCTCCATATGCCTATCCTCCGACTCCATGCATCCAATTCCGCCATCTGTGATTTATGATCCACCAAGTCCTGCGCCCGACATCGCAGCTCCCCCTCAGAATAACTAATATTTACCCCCCACAGCGTGGGTTTCAGAGCCTCCCACAGCTTGGCCTGCGATTCTAGGGAACCAACATTATGTGTAAAATATTCCTCAATGGAGCACTCAATATGCAACTGGCAATATGGATTTTGTAAACTCCAAGGCAAGAGGCACCATTGGAAAGCCGGGTGCTGATAGCCTACATGAAGTCAAATGGCCACTGGGAAGTGATCAGAAAGCCCCCGCGCCAAGATAGTGGCATCTGAAACTCAATGCAGGTATCTGGGATGAAAGAATAATCAAAGCAGGACGAGGATAGGAGCCATGTGCTGGGGGAAAAAATTGTAATCCCACGTGGAAGGATGGTGTGCTCTCCAGATATCAACTAAACCCAAGGCAGCTGCAAAAGAGGAAAAGTGGGTTCTTTCAGTCCCCAAGGGAGGTCCATGTGAACACCACCGGTCCATCGAGTGGTCCATTACACCATTCCAATCACCTCTCCAATACTTGAGCCTCTAAGAAAGGTTTCCCCATAATCATGTTATTAAATCCACAAGAGACTGACTAAGGGGAGGAGGATGGTAAATACGGAGAAACATAAGAGGTTTGCCATATAATGTTCCAGTGACTGCTGTGTATCTACTCTGTTGGCCTACCCATGTCCTGACATGTTTGAACAGAATATGAGTTTTGATCAGAATGCCAGTACACCTGTATCCCCTTGTGAACCCACAGTGGAAAATTTGAGCATAGCCAAACCGGGCCAAACAAGGGTCCTTGTTACTTAGGAGATGGGTCTCTTGAAGTAGCAGAAAATCTGCCCCATCATGCTTCAGAATAGAACTGACCCTCATTTAATCTTATCGAGTTAGCAGTTTGTGTTCCATGATACCACATGAAGTTGGTCCATGGAGTTGCCTATTTTAAAGCTACTCATGATGCAATAGGGCAGAACTCGCTGCAGGTAATGGGAAAGACTTGTAGCAGGTTTGCAGAAAACACAAAGTATCTGTTGCGGGGCAGACCATTGGCAACCCCCAACAGTGAACCGCACCAGGCCCATCCTAATGGATTCCCAAACCCAACAATGTCAATCAACAAGGGAAGTCAAATATACTGCCCTAAAAGTCTTGTGGTCGTGAATGTTCTGGACCACATCAAAGTTTGCTGCAAACATTGCAAGTATCGACTTCCCTCATCAGTGTCATTGAAAAGGTGATGTGACTGATAACTGAGGTTCCATGTGTTCCTCAACCCCAGCCTGGGTCCTCTCATACTGCCAGGAGCTCCTTTTTGAAGAGCGAGACCTGTTGCATCTCTTCACTGGGGTTTTAGCATGTCCGTTGCGTCTGTCCCCTTGGGACCAGTCAGAATCCATGTGCATGGAAGTGTGCGGCTTTAAGTGAAACCTCTCATCAGTCCATTGAAAGACCTCCTCAGGTGGCTCAAAGAAGAGGGTCTGTGAGTTGTAGATGACTTTTAGTCTAGCCGGCTATAGTAGCATGTATTGAATTTTGAGGTCACGTATTCATTGTTTAGCTGCCAAAAAAGAATATTGTTGTTGCTGCACCATCCTGGTGTAACCTGGAAAGATCATGAAGGTGTGAGACTGGTAAGTGATCTTGCCTTGGTGCCAGGCAAGTTTGAGGATAGCATACCTGTCCATATAGTTTAAGAGCTTCGCTATCACAGGTCATGGCCGAGACCCGGGAGGAAGGGTGCCGCACCAAGGATCTGTGGGTCTTTTCGATGACAGAGCAGGAGGACAGGGCCTCTGAGGGCATCAGAGAGCAAAGCCATTGGTCTAGGAAGCATTCCATCCGGGGACCCTCACACCCCTCATTGAAGCCCACAAACCTCCACAAAGGTCTAAAGGGAGGGCCGAAAGGTCCCAGAGGAGAGAAGGAGGGGTGTACCGCTGCAGACTTCACAAGGACCTGGCTTGGCCGCCTTTGCCACAAGCACACACTCTTCCAGCATGGCCCTCTAATGGGGTTACATGCCAAAACAACAAGCAAGCCCATTGAGACACCAAGGAGTGTGCGCAGCAAGAGGAGGAAATAAAAAGTTGAGATTACCAAATCAGTGGGCAGTTGCAATGGTGTCCGAGGCTCCTTGCCCAGTTCGTTCATGTCACAATTCACCCCTGGGCCCACCGCCTCCTCAGCAACACATGTTGCTGGGGTCCCACGGAAGGCAAAGGAGCTGGTTCAATATCCGAGTGTCGTTGTCCTCGGTGTACCAATCTGGGCCACTGAGCACCATCTGGCCCCGGGCCATGTTGTGGGCCCAGGAGAGGCAGTTACTCCCAGTAGAAGAGTCTAGGGTGCCCCGCATGTCCAGGTGAGGTGGAGATGGGGGGAGAAAGCAGAGGGGAGGAAGGCCACAGTGGCACTCCCTGTGGCTGGAAACCAGGGGAGGGGAAAGAGGGGCCACCGCTGTAACAGCCAACAGCCCCAATGTTTCGGGTGCTATGCAGCACACGGCATCTCCCAGTGTCCCCCGGGGACCGCTGCTTCCTCAACAGCATATGGTGCTCCTTCACAGGAGAATTCAGAATAGCTGGGGCCTGCCTTTTGCTCACTGGTGTATGGTGCTCCCTCACAGGATAATTCAGAAGAGCCGGCATGGAGCCGGAGCCATGTCCTCCATGCCATTCACCCGTAGGCCGCAGGGTGATATCAAGTCCTCTGCCTTGTCACGGGCCCAGATGGATCAGCTGCCCCCATTGGGGGAGTTCGGGTAGTCTCTTCAAGCCAGGAGGGGTGAGGGCCCCCGACAGCACTCTCTGCTCCCTGGCTCCATTGCAGGGGAAGCCCGATCTGCCACCCTGCCAGCCTCAGCCCTTTACTGGCCTGCACCACTAGGCTGCTCCTCCAGCTAGAGTGGCTCGCTCACCTCTGCCGAACTGCCGCAGGGGCTGCCACTAATGCCAGATCCCTCCTCCGGCGTCCCTGTAGCCCTGTGTGTTCCAGTGGGTTAAATCTGCAGCAGCTCCTTCATGATGAGGGCCAGGATGAAGTTGTGAAGTTGGATAAGTGATGACTGCACGGAGCAGCATTATGGTGCGGCCGCCATGTTTGGCGGTCAAGCCATGACCCTATTGTCCAAGAAATCTTTTAGCCCTGTGTCCCCCTGCCTCTGGTTACCAGAGCTGAGGTGCATTTTCCTCTCCTCGTTTTCAGTGTTATCACTGAGGGAGTCTATTTGGTGGGCTACCACCTCCCTCCTTTGCTTTTTTTGGGCCTAACCCCCCCTTTCTGGAATCACCCCCTCTGAGTCTTCTTGGGTACTCTCGTCCTTACTCACTCATCAGCTTTCTTGCCCAGCTCTCTGGGTCTAGAAAGGTCTGAACCTACCAGATGCTGGTGTAAATTGTCTAAGGTACAGTTTGTTAAAATGTGCTATTTTGAAATTAAATTATACAGCCCATCATAAGTATACACCTCATTGCCTTTTATGCAGCTTTCCATTGCTTTGACTGAAGAGTCCACAAAGGCCATCCATGTCTGGTTTTGACCTTTATGGGTTTCCCTAATGTTCAGTCTATACTTTTTTGTGGTGAGTCCAAATCCTGCTATGAATGTCTCCTTCAGATGCTCGTAGGACTCAGCCACCTCCTCATTAAGGGGCAGAAGTCTATCTCTGCCCTTCACTGATAATAACTCCCACAATAGAGAACACCAGTGCTGGTGTGCTATCTGCCCTATTTTGCAGCCCCTCCCAAAGGCTGCAAACCATTTATCAATTTCATCACCATCACTTATCTCGGGGACAATCCCTTTGGGGATTTAGGGTCAAAGGATTCTTGCTATTACCTGGAATTGTTAGTATTGCTGCCACCATCTTTGGGCCTCAAGTCCATCTTAACCCTTCTTTCCTCAAGGGCTAGTCTGCTCTCCTCATACTCAAGCTTTTTCTCCTCCAGAGAGAGTAGGTCAAGCTCATCCTCAAGGGTTCCTACCACCTTACCATTGGGGGGTCTACTAGAGTGCCTCCTGTCACTTCCCACTGGTGAAGGGGGTATGGGAAAGGGTGGAGAGTTGAGGTTCACCTTCTTCCCCATAATTAACAATTTGGGTTAGAGCCTATTCCTCTTCAAGGTCTTCTTCTGAGGAATGGCCCTCCCTCTCTTACCTTTCTTTCTCATAGGAGCTGTGGGCTTTTTCAAGTTCAACCTTTTTAGCTGTCACTCTATAGCTAATGCCCTTGCTTTGCAAAAATTTCTGAGATCACTGAATATCAGGACAGGGATGACTGACAAGTCGAGAACCTTACCAGCCTCCATTGTGCCTAACATTTTACTTGGATTTTGGGACCTTTTTTAAAAAGTTTGAAAAAACTTTTGAACCTTTTTAAAACTTACACAAGCCTTTTAAATGTACTTATTGAAATGAGGGTTCACACAGCCCCCTAACAATCCAATTAGAAAAATATGAAAAAGTCTGAAAAAAATATTTTTGATGCTAAAGTCAAATAAGTGGACTTCTCGTACAAAATCACTTAAGACCAAGTGATACTGAGAAACACAGGTTCAGAATCCCTACAGCTGAAACACCAATGTATGAAAGTGGAGTATTATGTGGTGTGGGGGTAAGACTTCACAATGTAATACTTTCACAATACCCCAAAGATGGACCTTGGAGTCACACAAATAAATCCTTAGCTCAGTTCTGGTAGTGTGCCAGAGAGCAATCAGGCTTTACTAAAGGAACATGTGTTAAGCATTTCAGAGTACCAAC
This sequence comes from Calotriton arnoldi, assembly GCA_963921515.1. NCBI lineage: Eukaryota > Metazoa > Chordata > Amphibia > Caudata > Salamandridae > Calotriton > Calotriton arnoldi. The sequence goes on from CAWUFW010017453.1 coordinate 63,458, forward strand.
ATTAAAGATAAGTAACTGACACAACTTGAGATAAATCTGATACTAATTTATAAAAATAGAGTGTATTTTTATCTTAATTTAGACAACAAAATGAATGGGAGGGCATACATATAACCAGAGTTATAGATTTTTAAAGCAATATAAAATCAGTGCAAAATAATACAGTGAAACTTTATCATTGCAGTCAATGGTAAAAACCGCTAGTGACAATCCGTCACTTGCGGGCCGAGTTGCCTGGTACCCTTGCAAGGTAAAGGTGATGGGGGTCAAGCACGACAGTCACGACAGTCAGTCAATTTTATCTGGCCTGTGGAGCCTGGGTGCAGAGTTGTCATGGCTTTCCCTGGTGCTGAACGGGAGCGGTGGGAGAGCTGCTTTTACCACTGAAACGATGCTGCAGGGAAAAATATGCTAAAACACAACAAGGGGGTGGTTGCTGATGTCGGTCGATGGTCGGATGGAGTTCCCTCTAGGTGCAGCGTCGAGCAAAGGGGTCGGTTGCCAGACTGGCGGCCAACAAACCTTGGCAGTGGGCAAGTAGAGCAGAAAGTAACTTCAACATCCAGTGGTCCCGGGGAATGTGGTAGCTGCCTGTAAGTTCGTGGAAGGTACAACTACAGTTTCCACAATGCACTAGAGCATCTGGATTTCGACAATCTTTTGGAGGGCCTGATGACCAGTGGTTCTTCGCATCCGGAGCGTTGTTTTACCTCCAGTTTGGAGGGGACTAGTGCCACTAGTCCAGGGGAATCTGAGGGTGCTTCAGGCTTCCACATGGGTTCCTCTGTCTGGAGGAACTGAGAGATAGCCTAGGACGAGTCTCGATCAGGCAGTTCCAGAAGTGTTCCCACAGGTGCAGAGTATTCCTCTTTTGCTTGTGCAAGTCCTTTTGTCAGAGACATGGGTCTCTTCTGTCCTTTTTGATACAGGTTGTTCAGAACTGAGACTCTGCTGTCATGGGTGTCCCTTAAATCCCAGATTTCGGGGAGTTAGGGGTGTGGGAACAAATACCAATGGACTGCTAGCCCCTGCAGCTAGTTCGCCCCTTAGGGGACCACATCAAGGGGTGTGAGTCAGCTTTTTTACCCAGAAAACATCTCTTCTGCCACCCCTAAAGATGGCAGGAATCTATTTTTTTGTACAGACCAGGCAGCCCACCCTGCATGTGTGGATAGCCTTCTCGGCAGCAGCAAATGCGTGAAGCATGGGCTTGGCAGCCAGAGCACAGAAAAGCTGGGGAAACCAGGTGGACAACCTCTAAGGTAGCCAGCTTGGTGCATGCCATATTGCTCTCAACATGAGATTCCTGTAACAGTTGAGAAGGCACATTATTTCATACCCAACATGACTTTTTTAGGCGGTACCATAATGGAGCTGTCAACCTCGGGTTTGCCCGAGTGCCAACACATGTCATCCTATGGACCTTCTATCACTTATATTGTCCTTTAATGGTAAAGGGCACTATAGGGGCACATAAGCTTGCATTTATTTGTCCACACCTTTAATATAATGCACCATGCCTCCTGGGCTTTAGGAGGCCTTCCTTAGGGGTGACTGCCATTTATCCAAGATAGTGCATTGAGTTTGCCACACATGGTCGAGTTCGAGCAATTTGCACTGCGACTGCAATGGCAGACCTGCAGTCAGTAGTTTATTTGGGTCCCTCAGGGTGGCACAACCAGTGCTGCAAGCCCTGCGGACCATTTTACCACCCATGCCCTGTGTCCCATTGGTACCATATACTAGCGAATTATAAGGGGGGTAATGTCCTTGTCAGTTGGGATTGCCAATTCACAGATAACTGCTTTAGAGAGAGAGCACTGGTTAGCAGGCCTGGTTAGCAGGCTTCTGTGCACTGTCAGAGTTGAAAACCAACATATAGCATTCCAGATGGGGGCAAAAAGTGGGGGGCATCTGCAAAAAGCCCAGTTTTCTTAATTCCACTATATGGGCATTGGGTCGTGATTAAGTTGTTTGTCTATTAGTTTGCAGAGTGTCACGTTTTTTGATTTTCTTCTCACTGTTAAATGGATGTAGTCTTCTAAGATAGGCTCAATTTTGGCTACACCAAATACACCTGCTCTCAATTGAGATTGCTGTAATCCAGCTTTGAATGCTCCACTTAGTTTTCAACCTGACAAATCTGCATATGAGCGTGATAATAAACGTTTTCTGGCTAAAATGATGCATTACTGATTGGTGAGACATCACATGAGAGACTACTGAATACAATTTTAAAAATGAGCACACACCTTTGTGACTTGCAATAACTGTACTTGAGATTTGGGTGCAAAAATGCTTTGTTTTTGTTGTACACCCTAGATATCAATCTCTGAATGTCAGTGGGGCATAATACTGAGCTCAAAATATAGAAAGAAATATTAACAGGTAAATATGTCTAGAGTTTCTTTTCCTAACTCTACATATGTGTATCTATATCTTCAAGGTACGTAGCTGGGGAGTTAGGAATAGTAATTCTATGCTCCCCTATATGTACTTGCCTTTCAATATCTTGACACATTTTGTACTTCAATATTCTGTCCATGATTTTCTTGTATCATGCTATTCTGGGGGTGGATATTCAGTAGTACAATCCTTTTTGTGGTTGCAAAGTCTGCAATTCGCAAAAGTATAGGTTTTGCAACTGCATAAAAGTCAAGTTCTAGTGTACAAAATGTACATTGGGAGGCAGACATGGCATTCTGATCCACAATATCCACACTGCGACACTTGCTATTAGAAAGATGCGTTCTAGAGAAAACACAGGAAAATTCAGAAGGAGATCAAAATCAAATCAAAAGTGCTTCCTCGCACTCATTAAAAAGAAGCATCCCAAAATGGTCATCATTCAAGCTATTAGGTTTGCAAGCTTTACACAAAATAGTTTTACTCCACTAAACTCTCTACATACGCAGGTGACCCAATACTTAACTGCAGTCAAAGCCTGCACCCAAGATATCATCCTTCTAAGAATCATAAACTCCTCGTTATAGAAAATGATATTTCCTTCTTCTGTAGTATTCGCCTAAATCTCACAGATCCCAAAAAAAGTAATCTTGATCCTAATAACATTCTGTATTTAAAGCCAGTGTCCAAACTTCCCTTCCTAGCGAAATCATTTAAAAAACTGTCTCTACTTAAATACAGACCAATAGGCCTACCAATAGGCTAAGCAACACATTTCATTCTTCCACCCCAAATACAACATGGAAATGGCAACCTTCTAGGTACTTGAGAAGATTCTCCGATATCTAGGTGAAGGTGACATATCTGTTCTTGTACTATTTAACCTTTTAGCTGCCTTCAACACAATTGATCATGACACCAGGCTGAACATCCTCTCAATCAGGATGAGGTGCTTGAAGGAAAAATATGAAACTGGTTATTTTTCTTAAGTCAAGATCCCACTGGGTCAAAATGGGCTTTCACAAATTAGAAAAACTTGCCTTACACGGTACCACAATGATCCATACTCTCTCACACATGTTTAACCTTTCTATAGAACCACTCTGAACCATGCTAAATTGTTAGAATATTATCATCAAATCTAGTATGATACTCCTCTGTAGTTAAAATTATCGAGCCCCTCAAAAATCTTGACCCTAAAAACTTGAATTAACTGGATTAGCTTCTTTTTCCTCTAAATGCACCCATTGAAAACAGAATTCTTTCTCATCTACTCCTAACACTTTCCCCAGTACAAAAGTGGATTAAAATACTGAACAAACTAGGAATCACACCCTTACATGTCCACTATACCAAATCATCAGGCTTCATCATTGATCAAACCCTATGTCCTTGAACATTGCAAAACTCACAGAGCATTGCTGTACTTAAGAAACTGAAAACGTATATCTCTGCCTTCGACTGCAGGACAACAATACAGTCGCTGATGCATTCATACATGGACGATGGCATAGTGATGTTGAATGGCCTCCCTAAATCGTCGCTTGCCTCATCAAATCCATCCTACATGCAGCAGCTCACCTCATGTATGGCCCGCCAGCCTCCGAAGTTGGTGGAGACCCAGACCTCTGCCCCCTTGATGGAAGACTAGCCACTATATTTAGAGCTCCCCACCAATCTGGCGGGAATAATTGTGCTAACATGCAGAGCAGGTTCCTCATTTGTTTGGCCTGCTTGACATTTTATTTTGCTTTTCAGAAAGAAATCCACAAAGGGAATAATGTTGTTTCTGAAAAACAAAATAAAAATGGTCACAACAAGCAGGAAGTTTTCTCTCCAAACATTGGGGCTATTGTTTTTTTTCACCTGAGATCCAATATTCCTCGAATCGTGGACTTGTGCAGTGGAAATCAGTGATGGTCACTCCACTCTCAATGGGGCAGTTTAGACCACTGCTGTAACCCAGCAGACACATGATGGACCACAGGGTCAGTAGTTTTGGTGGTGAAGGCCAAGATCACCATTCAAAATCCAATGGTTCCCCCATCTCTAAATAATTTTGACTGAGTTCTAAATGACCTCCTAAGTTTTTAGAAGTTGCTACGTCTTTTTATCTCTCTCATATACATTACATGTACCGTATAAAAAAAAAAAATTAAAAAAGTAATGTCAGCTGTAAAGTGCTGTACAGCTGTAGAGCGATATAAATAAGTATGTAGAAGAGGATATGAAAGAGGAACCACCCCTTCCTTGCAATTCATCATGGAATGTATCAGAGCTTGGCAACATGAATAGAGTTGCAAACAATTGGCAGGTTACCGACCTGTAAAACCAGGCAGTAGGTACTTGTAAAGTGGATGCAGTCAGTGATGGAATATAAGTTATGCGCAAAATATTTTTGACCCCACTCATCTCATCCAGGGTACTCTGCATTGAACATTGTTGCAATCTAGATCTGGGCATTAGGTGCAAATGTTTGAAATGCACATTGTGTGATGATTAAGTATCTTTCTCTGTAGGTTTGGGAGTCTTGTTTCTGTACTGGGAGATGTGTTACATCTTGGACTGACTGCAGCACTACTTAAAAACAAAAATAGAGCTAGAAACGGTAAAATTTACGCAAACATCAACATTAAGAAAAACTATAGCTAATATCTTGTGACCAAACACCTCTGTTCTCCCACACAAAAATTAAAAATACATAGTTTGATTCCTGTCATGCCACCCAACCAACGATCGTGCACTTTACTTTGTAAAAGAGAGGGAGAGCAGTCTCCATGCAGACATCTTTTACAGACTTGCTGTCAGCTTGGAGACAAAAAGATGCCTGCTGGATGTCTGCACTGACACATTGCATGCAAGATAGACAGCTGTTTGAGACTCCAGAGCTTCAGCTAACGTTCCATCATTTCCTGTGGGTCTGCTAAAACAGGAGGAAGGCAAGGGATTGTCATTCTGTCATCTGCCATTTCATCACCTTCCACACATCTCTTGAAATCAAGAGGAGGAGGTGGAACAGTGCAAGTGTTCCACCAGCTTGCTAGAGTATCTGATCACCCGACTGAAGTTAGGGAAGACGGAGGAAGTATCTGCTTTCTTGTGTTTTGTCATCTCAACTGAAAATGATTTCATGGATTCCTAGCAGTGAATAACCAAATTTAAAATCCAGTATTCGCTCCTAGTGACTTCTAAAGAAAACTATATGGATTCTGCATTATTAGCCACTTGTCTATGCTTCCATCCCTACTGTTCTTTCTTTACCAGTTTCAGTAAATACAACTATCCAAAAAGCATCTCAATCAGCTATTTCCAGATCTGGTGATAGTCAAGACCTTTTTATTTTACTAAAAGTATAAGTATAAAATCCTTACTGGTAGGAGTTTTCAGCCAGCCCTCTCCATCCATTGGTCTGTTACTGTAACATTAACATTTTTCTTCTACCCACTATAGAATACAGCTTGAAGTAATGGGCCAGCCCACTTCAGCCATTGGCACCCTTCACTGTTATGCACAGCATTCTGCTCTTTCACAAAAATCACATCGACAAAATTCACAAAATGTTTACCCAAGGTCCCAGTGACTATTATGACAATATGTGCTTTTTAAGACAAAAATATTTTTGCTTTTAGCTGATGTTTTTTTCATTGATGATGGCCCAGCCACTTCCCCAACAATAACGTTTTGCAAAAACCATGACAAAGTAAAACAGGTATTGACAAACTGAAAGGCTGGCGGTCACCTCCAGACCTAATGGCTTTGCCAATGCTTGTTTTACAAGTACTTGCACTACTCTACCAATTTCTCCTCTTTGCAGTTTCTGTAACACCACTGTTATTTGAGCAACTAATTTGAAGCACTGTAATGGAAATAAGACTGGGATTAAGGAGAGGACAAGTAGAGGATTGTGAGACAAGACAAATGTTATGGTCCACGCAAGAAATCTGATGCTCCAGTGTGGGCATCCATCCTGCTGGACTAGAATTGCTAAAAGCTGGGGAGCTTTTGAAACAGACCTTTCCCATAATTACCTTCAATTAAGTGCCGAGTGCAGTAACATAAAAGAAAGAACATTCCATTAAATCTCTGTGCAAATCTTGAAATGCTTCACCAGTGGTTTTAAATACCTCAAATCGCATAGGTCTAATTTATCCAGTTACAGGTGATTCAAGTTAAAACGTACACACTACCAGTTCAAATTCCTGAAATAGGCTTCTTTATCAGTTTTTTACTTTTTATTTGGAAAAAATGAAATGCCTTGTAGGGCAACATATGATATACAGTTACAAGTGCAGTCTTTGGAAAGAGTACATTTAACAGCAGCAGTTTGGAGCACTCCTTATTGGCAATACATCGTACCTTTAGTGACTGCCACAGGAAACATGCCACAGGGTGTGATTAATACACACATTTCCGACATTGACATTGGCGCCCTATAAAAGGCACTTTACTTTCTGGTATACCTTTCTGATTTGATTGCAAATGCAGACATTAGAAGCACAAATGCAGATATTCTGTAAAGGGCATGTAACATTGCAACAAAGGCCTGTGTATAGGTAGTTTTGCAGAGTTGAGAAGGTTAAGTAATATTTCTCTTCGGGCATATGTCTGTTTGCAGTCTACTGTTTGCAGGAAGGCGCATATTCAGACATAAATCCTGAGATCATATGTCTTGCATGAGTACGGTCAATTGTTAACTGCGTCAGGGTCTTACACAGAATAACAACACAGTGGAAGCCAAGTGTAAGTCATATCTAATCTTGCATTCTTTTTCAAGGATATCTTTCAGTGTTTTTATAGGTAGGAGAATTTGTAGCTATAGCTGTGACAGATGATGATGCCTTTCTAATGCACCTGTGCTTTGCAGATGTGTGTATCTGTGAAGGCATAAAGGAATTTAGGGATACTTATGGATCCCATACAGGACAGGCTAGTAGGTTTAGGCATGATAAACTTGGCTGTAGAAGTGATTATGCTGTAGCTGTTATTAGGCAGTATTTTGTTGTGAGCTTTAATAGGTTTCCGAAATGAAAAACGATTTTCATCAAGGAGCTTTTAATAGGGTCTTATGACCAGCTGGTCAGAATTTATCCCAAATATATACTGAAAATCCTGACTATGTTCAGTTAGCTTTAATCATTAGCGTTATGCATGTTAAGCAAGTTGACTGAATGGGTAATTTACTCGTTCTTTTGAGAAATGTCTGCACCATAGAACAGGTCCAGAGATTTGAAACACTATCAAAATATGTAATCCACTTGCAAAAAAAGTTTGAAAACCTCGTTGTGCTTGATATACATACTTTTTTTCCTTCTTGTCGTTCTCTGCAGGTGTCCTTTATGCCGAGTTTTCTTGTGCCAAAGAGCCAATGTTTTTGGAAAGGTAATCTGAGGAGGGGTACATCGTGCCCAACACAGTTACATAACCACAGGCAAGAATAATATACCAATATAACATGTACGCTGTTTGCCTCTGTCATAAGAATACAAGTCTTTTTCCTGGAAGTACAAGGCCAGTCTGATGAAGTATTCTTATGAAAGCTTCAACTGAACTGAAATGGAAATATTTACACGGACCTTGCATTTAAAAGTTTTCCAATTGAGGTATTTGAAGCTACAGTGCTATGGCCATTGTTCTGAAAGAACTTTGGCGGAGCAACGCTCTTCCACTGTATGTCACCCCCTAACAATGTAAATGGGTAATATGTACCATTCTCTCCAGCCCACCAACCATCATATTTAAACAGACCAGAAGCAATCCAATGCTGAAAGGAAGTCAGCTTTGTATAATAAATTGCAACAGGTTTTAAGACTTGCCAACAAATGCTAAAAACAATTCCAATGGAATCCATTATATGCATCCATTTTCTCTTGCACACTCATTGTAGATAGTCTGAAAAGCTGTAAGATTAGTTCAGACTGATATTCCCCTGGCTCCAAGTTGGCATTGTACTGAGTGACAACAAAAAGGTGAGGATGCTGACAGTCACCCCCAATGCTGTCAATGCCCCGCTAGAGCAAATCCCAGTGACATTAAGCTCACCAGCAGAGTTCTTCTATCAATGCCATAAGACTTTCCAGCAGTTTACAGCAGTCCACGACCCGTTGTCTGACACTGGCGCTCCGATACAGATGGGAATTGCACTAACAAAGATGGCCAGATGAGTGATCTTGTCAGGAGATTTTGAAAGCTGTGCAGGGTGAGTGGTGACTCGGCTCTTGGCTAGCTAGGAGGGGAGCCACAGCACTTGAGGACCATTAAGTAATATTCCTGTCTGGCAACTCTTTCTCATGCCCTCACCATATACTGCGTGCACCCTCACATATTACATCACTGATTACGTGTTCAATGACTGCGTTGGTAACATCTCTAATGACATTTAAGATGACATCATTGATGATAACACTGTGCATGGCGAAAGGGATGTGAAATACAGTTACATTAGGGAATGAGTAAAAGTTACTTGAGATTACTATAATTGGTGAACTTCAATGGTTTTGTTAGTTTAAAACACTATGGGGCATATTCTCAAGGACTCATTGCCTAGTTAGCGGCACCTTATCGCAGCCAAAGTGGCGATAAATTTATCGCACCATTCACAAGCTGGTGTTAACAGCCCATAACACCATTTTACCCGCCATAGCAGCCGCAAAAAACATCACCACAGATGACCCCTGCAACTATCGCTAATGAGATGCAGAGTAGGCGTACCCGTGCAAAAAGCTGCGAAAACACCACTCTGCAACATTCTCAACGACCAGCCAGATCGGCGATAAGTCCACAAAACATGCGATATGGCGCGTTAGCAGCAGGAAACTAACACCTGCTCTGACCTGGTGTAAAGTCGGACGGCAGCCGGCACCAGAAAAGGGAGCCCAGCCCACAGCCACACCGGAAGGACAACAGATGCCATGGAGCTACTCATCATGCAGCTTGGAGCCCCAACAGGGCCACAACACCCACCGCCACCACCCCCCAGCCCGCCACCACCCCCCGGAACTCTCCCGGCCCTATCAAAGTTCCTCACACCTGTCTTGGATGCCATCATCAGCTTGGTACCCCAGTACCTATACTTCCCCCACACTGCGCAGGAACAGCTGGAGACCAAGCAAGGATTCTACGCCATAGCTGGATTCCTGCACGTGTTGGGGGCAATAGACTGCACACATGTACTACTTGTGCCCCCTTCCGACACTGCACACAATTACCTCAACAGAAAGCACACGCATTCCATCAATGTGTAGGCAATAGTGGACCACCGGGGAGTCTTCACCAATGTCGTCGCCAACTACCCAGGCAGTGTGCATGATTCATACATCTTCCGACAGTCCATCATCAACCGGCACTTCCAGGATGGCACCTACGGAAATGCAGTGCTCGTTGGTAAGTACCAAATGAACACACCTCAACTCCACAATCATACAACTCACAACTCTGGGAATGCACAAGTCACAACCCACATACAACATGCCAAACAACATGCCCACCCACCAGACATGACAGCACAACTCACCGTGGCAACCTGGCCTAGCCATCTACATGAGCCATCAACGGCATGGCACCTCAGCCACACATCAGCAGAATGTGGGAAGAGGAGGGAACCAGGCATGTGCGAAGGAGGCGATGTGACTGATGAATGGGACTGCACACAATGCCAAGTGTGGTGAGGATGTGTCTGACAGACTGCAGTATGCAGACCACACACATATCCATGTCCACATACACCGCTGGTGTGTGGTGTAGTGGACAGTGGACGCAACCATGTCACCCCAGCCAGTGGGGGAGATCAAGGCAATGTAGCTTGTCACGTCCCCCCCTGTAAGCGTGAGAGGAGTGGGCTGGCCCGGCGTACGCCAGGTCAGCGTATGGGTGTGAATAAAAAGCACGTAGCCCTGGGCGTGGTCCTCTTCCGGAATGCCCAACATCCCTGCCAGGGCTGTGCCTCTCACCCCGCCACGAGGCCTATGCCGTGAACGGTGTTGCCTGGGATCCTGTGCGCCTGCTGCACCACGGACCGCTGGTCCCCGAAGCAGTCATGGCCGCCCCTGCGCATCCAGGCATCACTGCTCACCTGCCGACACCGGCGTGTGTCAAAGCGGGCCCACCACGTGCCGGTGCAAGCTCCAAGCCCGAGGACCCCGACCTTGGCAGACTCCTCGGACCATCACGGCCAACGCGTCACAGGCCTGCGGACCTCCTTTCTCGTTGACGTACTCCACCAGCATGCACAGCGGACAAGTAGGTCACACATTTGGAACTGAGTCTTGATTACACCATGGCAGAGTACATGATTGAAGGCTGAGTTCATGTCACTACACTCCCTCCTATGTGGTGCCACCAAGTCTGTGCATAGGACTTCCACCAAACGTGTCTGTGGGCCCTTGCTGACTCCGAGCTTGGGCCTGCACTGCGGTCCTGCAGGCCTCACACCAATCCAATGCAGTCCGTCACAGGCAGGATATGGCCTCCTCGCCGGCTGCACACCCGCTCAGCTCTGGTGCCACTACCTATGTCAGCCACAAAAGTAATACAAATGCCATTCCAACGTCGTGTGTGAGAGATCCAGGAGGAGATGGCTGGACAGCGGTTGGCCCGCGCTGACCGCTGCCTCCGGCTGACACTGCGGCCAACTAGGTCGCACTTTTGTAACTGAGTCTTGATTTCTTCATGGCAGTGTTCATGTCACATTACGCAAGGAGAGGAGTAAGAGGAAGACGTGCTTCAGTCCGGAGGAGAAAAGGCTCACCTTTACGGAGGTGATGGGACACTACCAACGACTGCACTGGTGCCACTGACTCTGTGCAGCGCATGCCTCCTACCACATGTGGCTGTGAGTTCCTGCTGACCACTGCCTCCGGCACACACTGCGGTGGAGTAGGTCATACGATTAGAACTGAGTCTTGCTCTGTACATAGCAGAGTCCATGTTATTGTACAGGCCTCATTGCAGACTGCATCCCCTTCCAGCTCTGGCGCCACTGAGTGTGTGCCCTGAAATCCATGGGCAATCTCTGTTTGGACGTCGGTGGTGTCTGAGCCCATGGGCTGGAGGCTGTCTTCATCTACATGTAGCTGATACTGACAAGGTGGAAAAGTGGGGTCTGTAGCATTCAACTCCGCCATCTGCCTGTTCCTGCTTGCTTCTGCCCTCTGCATCATGCCCTGGAAGGACACCTGCCACTGTCCTCCGCAACCCTCTGCGAAAGTCCCCTTGGACATCTACGAGTACACGCTCAGCTCGCGTGGCACTACCTCAGTGCACCGCAAGTCACCGTCCCGTGGCGGTGTGCCTGTGCCGGCCGCTGTGCATCCGGGGCCACAAACTCTGTGCTGCTCAAGTCAGGGACCCATGATGTACGTACCTTGTACTGCTGATTGTCTGCTCACTGTTGTTGTCTTTGCCAGCACCAACCAACCCCTGAGTGGTGGCTTACACTACCCAACACCCATCCAGCACAGGCGTCACTGGAGATGTGAGCCTGGCAATAAAGGGGCCGGGCGCACGTGCCCGTGGCCAGTCCCATGAACTCACTCAGTGTGTCCGTGTGGTTATTATGTATGCATGGGGGACCGGGGTCATTCCACATAACATTGTGCTGTGTACAGCGTGCGCATCCATGTCACCGCAGGCAGTGGTGTAGACCTGGGACATGAAACCGTGTCGTACCTCCCTGTGAGCGTAAGCAGGGTGGACTGGCGTACGTCGGTACTGCGTAGGGGTGTGGCTACTCCACACGTGGATCTGGGTGTGGTGCAGTGTAGGCCTTGCCAAGGATGTGGCTGATGCGTGTGTCTCTGTTGTAGTGTCTGCGCCACCCGTCCCGCAATCGGCAATGTTGCCATGTGGCATGCCCCCGGTGTGCGTGCTCGGCCGCAGGGGTACATGGGGGAGGGCATGCCTGCTCGGGGTCAGGGATCACACATGCCAACTGTTGTGTGTGTCGCTATTATCTCTGCATGAGCCAAAGATGTACCCTCAACTGCATGTCGGGGTCAGCCAGGCAGGTGCTCTACATCTGTGTCAGCCCTGTCCTTGCAATGGGCCGACACACAGGTGGCCAGCCACATTCTGCGCAGGATCATCACTGTGTCATAGTCAGGCTTGTTGACATGCGCAGACAGGCATGACAATGGTGTGCCGTAGGGGTGCATGTGACGCGATCGCCCTGCGCACAATAGTGAATGTGCTCGGGAGGGTGAGGTGCAGCAGTGAGGCTACGTACTACACAGTGATGCCGCTCATTAGCAACACGCAGTACATGTCATACGGGTATCACTAATTCACACATATCACACACCAATGAACCAGTGGGCCTGCCAACACATCATGCAGTACGTAGTCTTGACTGATGTCTCTCTGCACTGTCACAGGTGACCAAGGATATGCACTCTGCGCTTGGATGATGACACCCCTCCGAGCCCCGAACACACAGCCCCAGAGGCAGTACAATTTGGCCCACAGACGCACCAGGGGCATCGTGGAGCGCACATTTGGCGTGTTGAAGTCACGTTTCAGGTGCCTGGACGTCACAGGTGGAAGGCTCCTGTACAGCCCAGGCCTCGTGTGCAAGATGATCGTTGCATGTTGTGTGTTGCACAACATATGTGTACGCAGCAGAGCCCCATGGATACGTGTGCCAGATGCACCGGACGATGATGATGGAGATGAGGCAGGTGGACCACACCCCACTGCAGCCGCAGCAGGAATTGCCAGTAGGGACTACATCATTGGCAATTTCTTCTCTGGTTGACGTCACATTGTGAGGGTCCTTAGCAGTAATGGCACAGTATGTTGACTGACCACAGGCACAGCATGTGCTAATAAATGCATTCCGAGACACATTCCCTGCGTGCATGTCACTCATCTGTACAGGCACTTCACTCAGACACGTGTGGGTGCGACATGTTGTGCTGACAATTTAGGAATTTGTTAATGGATTGTGGGTGTGTCACCTCTGTGCAGTGAGGCTGTTTAGGGTGTCACGTATTCGAAATGCCAGTTCTGTGTGTCACAGTTGTTACAGTATCCCACTCTTCGGCATTTCACATGTGTCCCAGTTCATTCCATTTTGGCTGTCATTTGTGGCCTTCAAGTGACAAGAGGGCTTCTTTTGGGCTCTGATATGTGCCGCCATGATGCAGGGATGCACCCTGTGACTCAAGTCCCGTGACATGGGCGACATGTACGTGGGGGAGTCACTGCCCCTACATTGGTCCATGCTTTCATTATTGTTTGGTCATGGACATGGCACGTCGGTGTGCAGGGGGTGTTGTTTGTCCCTCTGCAATGTGAAGAGGAGATGCGGTTTCACAGTGTGTTCCATGTTTGTTTCCGCATTGGCGCAGGTTACCTACTGAATGCATGTCAATGTACATTGTGGCTGTTTGTGGGGAACTGCCTGTCAGATTTGGACAATGGTCATTTGTTCTGCATCACAGCTGTGGGGTTGTGCTCGTACGTTGTCATCTCACCGTTTGTTTGGTCTGCTTTTATGGTGATTGTTCCCGCCTGACGCGTGTGACTTGCAGGCCTGTGGCTGGTTTTCGCTGCTTTTTGTATCGCGCTTGGCCTCATCGCAGCTTTTTTTGCGTTTGTGTTTTGCATTTTTGAGGCGTGGCGTTGATTTTAACGCGGACAGTTGTCGGGTTATCTGGGGACTATCGCATGATACCGCCGTGTTGTGAATACTTGGTTAACACGGCATAAATTTCCCGCGATGGACTGCGATGTTGAAGGTTGCGTTAAGTAACTTTTGCGATGGTTATCACACGTTCTTGTGAATATGCCCCTATGTTTATAATGGGCACTTTCACCTGACTATAACCTTTGCTTTTGCAGTGAATTTCTAAGGTTTTGTTTTAAATGTAAAGTAAGATATAATAACAATTCCTAGCTATAACATCACTTTAACCTTTGTCTTTTTAGTTATAAATATATATATATATATATATATATATATATATATATATATATATATATATATATATTATATATATATATAAACTTTGACAGACAAGCCCACATTCACTTTTTGCAGAGCACCATCTATGAGTAGTGAATTAGTTAAAAACAGTTTTGAGATCAACATCAAAACCAGTTGGCTGTCATCTAAGCATGGCTTCTTTAAATGCAGTACTTGCCTTGCCTGTAAATTTGGGATAAACACCTCTTCTTACAGCACAGCTTTTTGCACTAAACCCATTGAACTGAAAGGACATTATACGTGCAGAACTGACTATGCAGTGTATGTCCTTCAATGCACCTGCGGCTTATGGTATGTGGGCAGCGCCAAACTTCAGGTGCATGTCAGAATTCTACAGCATCTGAGAGCCATCGTCAATTCTAACACTTCGTATCCAGTGGCGAGAAATTTTAAATCCACACATCTAAATTGTATTCAGTATTTTGTTATTGAGGCAGTGCAGGCGCGCAAAAGAGGCAGCAACCGAGAAAAGACTTTACGTCAATTGGAATCCAAATACGTTTTAGAACTCGATACCAAAACACCTATGGGCTTGAACACTAGTGATGACTTACACAACTTTCTGTAATCACTGGCCTCGTGTTGTCTGTTGATGTTCCTGCATAGCAATGAATTAGTATAATGCCCTAACCTGTTTTATAACACTTCCTAAGCTGTCTTTCTCTCCACATTTTTTTTTTTTAATTCTTTTTATTGAGTACATGTTTAACTTGTAATACTACGGTTACAGAATAAATGATTGTCATACATTTGTGCTTCACACTACAGTCAGACTCTGCCAATAAAGTTATACAGTTATTACATTGACATTGTGGTAAATCGATTGACCTGGCTCCGCACCCTTTTTTTTTAACTGGTGTCCGTTGTTGACTCATCAGGAGGTGGAGTACAGATGTTCCCTCTAAATTTGTTCCACTTTCCCCACACCCACTCCCACTTTTTGGGGCACCCTCGATGTACATATGCCGCCTTTTCTGCCACCATAGCTCCGTCCATATCGCCACACCATTTTCGGTACGTCGGAGTGGCCTGTGCTCCCCAGTGTTTGGCAATGTTGCGTTTGGCGAACATCATACCTAGCGTTGCCCAGTCTTGAGCCGTATGGTTGAGATCTGTAGGTTCCCAAATGTTTAGGAGGCACCTCTTGGGCTCCTGTGAGACGGTAGCTCCGCTGACTTGTGTAATTGTGTGCATAATTGTTCCCCAGTATGTCGCTATCTCAGTGCATTCCCACAGAGTATGATAGAAGGTACCAACTGCCCCGCATTTTCTCAAGCAAAATTGGCTATCAGTCTTCCCCATCTTTTGCAGGGTTACTCTCGTGTAGTAGATTCGATGGAGTATCTTCAACTGTACTGATCTTAATTTTGAGGATATCATCACTTCTCACGGGGAGGCGATGTGCCTCCTGCCAATCTGTCTCGTCTAGGTCTCCCACCTCAGCCTGCCATTTTTCACGGAGAGTTTTTGTGGTGTCAGGTTGGTTGTTGATGATCTTACGGAGGGTAGAGAAATGGCCTTCTTGTCCATATACTCCGTTAGGAGCCTATCCTCTAATGAGGATGCCTCAGGGAGTATAGTGCCTGATGGAATGGCTGTCGTGAGTGCATGTCTAATCTGAGTATATCTAAATATTTCCGTGGGCACCATCTCGTACTGATCTTGGAGTTGAGTAAAGGCGACGACCTCTCCCTTACTCCAGAGATCTCCCACTTTTGAGATTCCTATGAGGTCCCATTGTTGAAAGCCTTTGCTGGTACTGAGCATGCCTAATCTTTGGGTGTCCCAAAGCGGAGTCAATTGTGTTATGATGCCGTCCCATCCTAGTTTTTTGAGTGCGATGTGCCAAATTTGAACTGTGTGCGCAGTTGGTCCCATTAGGGCTGTCTTTCGTGTTTTATTGTAGAGTGATCTCATTACTCCTCCCTCTCCCAGGCTATATCTGTCCGAACGAAATGCTGGTTCTGTTTGGGGGGCGTGAAGCCACTGATTAAGCACGATCAGCTGGGAGGCCCAGTAATACGTTTGTATATTCGGGAGGGCGATTCCGTCATCATCCCATCCCTTTACCAATTTATGCATGGCTATGCGAGCTGGTTTCCCATCCCAAAGAAGGTTACTTACTTCTGTTTCAATCGCTTTGAAGTATGTTAAGGGAACCGGGAATGGGGTATTTTGCAGGGCATAGAGGAATCTGGGGAGCGCCATCATCTTGAATAGTGCGGCTCTTCCGAGCAGCGTCAAGGGTAGGGATTGCCAATGTTTTGTATCTCGGTGGAGCCTTCTCAAGGGCGCTAGGAGATTATTTTCCATAAATTCCCCAGGTAGTGGTTTAATGTAGATTCCCAGGTATTTAAAGCTTCGTTCTACGATTTGCACCTTACCTCCCGTCGGTAGCCGTGGTGGGGGACCGTGTAAGACATATAGAATCGATTTAGTCCAGTTGATAGTGTATCCAGAGAATCTACCATACACCTCACAAATGTCTAGGAGCCTGTTAAGTGAGCGCCTGGGGGATGCCAAGTATAGCAGCACATCATCCGCATATAGGGATATGCGGTCTTCCCAGCCCTCCGTCCATCGGAGTCCAAGAAGGTCTCTCCTTATCCAGGCTGCCAGCGGCTGTGGCACTAAAGCGAATAAGAGCAGTGATAGGGGGCATCCTTGATGCGTTCTGCGCCCAAGGGGGAAATCAGCTGAAATTCGGCCATTTACTACCACGTATGCTAAGGGTTTTGTATAAAGCAACTGAACCCATGCGCGAAATTTGGGACTGAAGCCCATATGCTTAAGGACGGCAAAGAGGAAGGGCCACTCAACCATATCGAAGGCCATACGTGTGTCTAAGGAGAGGATGGCAGCTTCTTCTTGGATAGTGGGAATGCGAGCTATTACGCTATGTAGGCGTCTCAGATTGAGTGCCGTATTCCTTGCCGGCATGAATCCATATTGGCCCGGATGCACTAGTTTGGCAAGATGGGGTGTGAGTCTGGCAGCCAGCATTTTAGCCAGTATTTTGGCCTCTGCATTAAGCAATGATAAGGCCGGTAGGACGTGCAGTCCTGGGCCGGCTTCCCGGGTTTGTGTATAGCTACTATTGTCGCCATTCGCTGGTCCCTGGGGAGTTCTCCTGCGTCTAAGCTGGCTGCGTACATGTTTAGCAGGTGCGGTATAAGTTTAGTTGCTGCTTTTTTGTAGAGTTCAATGGGCATGCCATTAGGTCATAGGGCTTTCCCTGATTGTATGGTGCCTATGGCCAATGCTAATTCTTCTGCTGTAAGGTCTGTTTCAAGGATCTGGGTGTCCTCTAGTGTAAGCGTGGGCATCTGGATATCTTTAAGGAATGCTAGCGCCTCCTCAAGCGTGGCTGTGGTTGTCGGGGTGTAAATCTTTTCATAATGTGATGCCAGTGTATTTACTATCATTTGCGGGTCCGTTATGGTGACTCCACTGTCTAGTTGTAGCTGTGCCACCCAACGAGTAACTCGTTCTCGCTTATCTAGCCAGGCCAGAAGTTTGCCCACTTTATCCCTGACCTCATAGACTTTTTGTTGAGTGGCTACCAGTTTGGCTTTTGCTTCCTCCCACATGTAGTCTCTATATTCCTTTTTTGTCAAGTTTAGTTTGTGGGCATTGGCTGCATTAGGATTCAGGGTGTGTGTTGCCTCCGCCTGGCTCACTTCTTGCTCTAGGGCTTCTATTTGTTTCCGTTTTTCTTTTTTGTGGACAGCAATTAATGAAATGGCCTGGCCTCGAAGAACTGACTTATACGCTTCCCATAGGTTTGCTGGGGAGGTTACCGAGTGTTCATTCTCCCTAAAGTATTGTTGTGTGGTTTTGGTTAGGCCTTTCCAATTCTTGGGGTTTTTTAAAAATCCGGGATATATTGGGAATATACGTCTCTGGATTGTACCACGCTGCGTATATTTAGCAAAGACAGGGGAGTGATCGGAGATGCCTCTATGTAGGTGGGTGGCCCCCTCTAGCTTCCCCAGACTATCTGCCAGTGTAAGTATGTAGTCTATTCTAGAGAGGCTGTTGTGTGCCCCGGAATGAAAGGTGTACTGCCATTCTAGAGGAAATCGGGAACGCCAAACATCTATGAGGCCCAATGCCTGGAGGAAGTCCGCAAATCGGGAGTTTGTGCTACATTGTTCCCTAGGGGGCTTACGGTCGAGCGTGTCATCTACCGTGGTGTTGAAGTCCCCACCTATGAGGAGTTCCCCCTCCGGGAGTGTAAGTAAGAAGGTAGTGAGAGCTGGGAGTGCCACCGAGTGAAGTGCTGGAGGGATGTATACTGAAACTGTACTATATGTACGTCCCTCCCATTGGCATGAAATAGCTGCGAACCGTCCCTGGTCATCCGTCCATGCTTGTTTAACAATGAGTGGAAACTGCTTCCGAACCAGGATGCCCACCCCTCGTGAGCCTGAGGTAAATTCGGAGTGTGCCACCATCCGGAAACCCCACCTGTCTAGGGCCTTACATGCCGATCCCACTAAGTGTGTTTCTTGAAGCAGGGCCACTGCTGGTGTCTGACGTTTGAGGTATTGCAGGACCAATCCCCTCTTTATTTTGTCGCAGAGGCCATTGACATTCCATGAGAGAATTGATAAGGGTGGGCCAGCCATGGGGGGGTCAGTGATGTTGTGGTTGCCATGTCAATAGGTGCTGTTGCCCTTGTCATCTATTGTAATCGTGAAATAGGAGTGCGTAGGATACTGTATCGCAAGCATTGTGTGGAAGCGTTGAGTTCGAACCGTAAACTGTTTCAAACATATAAAATAAAGTAAATAAGAATCATATATCTTTTCCCCCCTACCCACCCTCCTCCCTGCCTTCCTGCATGACGGACTTAGAACTACCCGCCTCCCCAACTGAGCAGAGTGCTTAGTTCCCATCCCTCGGTACCTTAATGGGGGGGAGAGTTTCCCAACGACCCCTCCAGATCATCCCCGTATCCGAGGTAGACATTATTGTCAAACTCATCGTATCTGATGCAGTGAACTTATAATGCGGATAAAGCAAAATGAATCAACGTTAACTTTTGTCTAATAATTGTCTTTTTCCGCCTCGGCCGTCTTAAGAGATGTGCTTGCGCCACTGACTCCCGAACTGTAGCTTCAAGGCGCTGTTTCTTCACTGTAGATCTATATGTACTTTGTCTGTTCAATCGTGTGTGTTTTTTGTCGTTAAGTATTGACTACCAGTAATGATATCCAGTGCTTGTGAGGGACTTCTCACTCTCCTCCACTCGCCTGTGAGGATCTTTCCAATGATCTTGCCTCTTCCGACTCTGCTGGTGTTTCTCCTTGTAAGTGTTGTCTGTATTTCTTGCCGGATCGTCCCGAGCCCGCGGCTCTGCGCCATCCCTCCAGACATTCTTGGGCCTCCTCAGGCGTCGTAAAAAACCACGCCTTTCCCTCAGCCTCTACTCTCAATTTCGCCAGGAATAACATGGAGTACTTGAGTTCGTGGTTCCTCAGCTCCTTCTTAACTTCAAGAAACCCGCGGCGCTGTTTTGCCACTGCCGCCGTATAGTCCGGAAAAAACGTTATGGTACTGTGTTCGAGACGCAGTGGAGGGGCGACGTGGGCCATCTGTAGAATTAAGTCGTGATCACGGAAATTAAGAATGCGAGCCAGTATAGGTCTCGGGGGGCCCCCGGTCTGGGTTTCCCACCTGGAACACGGTGGGCCCTTTCTACTGAAAAATAGTTAGACAGGCCTCGGGGCTGCAGTTGATTCTTGATCAGGTCTTCGACAAATATGTCCAGTGCTGGTCCCCCCGTTCCCTCCGGTACACCTACGATTCTAACGTTATTTCGCCTTGAGCGGCCCTCCTGATCATCGAGTTTGGCGGCCATTACCTTATTGTCTGCCTCTAGTTGACGCACTTGTTTCTTGAGATCGGTCGTGTCTTTAGAGAGGGTTGTTGTGATTGCTTCAACCTCCGCTACTCTAGTAGTAATTTTTTTTAAATCTGCACGGATCAAAGAGAGTTCCACCGAGACCGTACCTATTCGAGAATCTAAGGAGGTATGTACATTATTGAAGGTAGTCAAAATGTCCTGCAGCGTGACCTCTTCTCCTGCCGTTGTTGAAGGGCTCGCCGCCTGGGTGGTTTCGTGTTCTTCCAGTTCTGGTGGAGCCTTGGTGCAGGCATACTTGTCTAGCTTCGTTTGATGCATGCCGCGCTGGCCTCTGCCCCCCATCGTAACAAGTATCATCTGGTTTCACGTGGACTGGAATGGGTCTGAGGTAGTACTCCCCGCCGCCTGCCTGTGTGGCGAGTAGTCACACGCGGCCTTTCGGGTTTATCACCCCAGATCTGTCGTAGTGTTATCTTGCCACTAACAGGGGGAGTGACCAGGGGGGTCCTCGCCCAGTCTCTCCCTGCGATCTGCACTCCGCTGCGACGAATCGTGTGTTGGGCTTGACTTATATGCGCGCCACAAGGTTTTGGCATCAAAGAGCACTGCCGTGTATCACTTTTTTATGCTTCCTGGTTGACGCTTAGCGCACTGTGTCCACAACCTCTCCGCTTGTTTGGGCACCCGTTAGTCCATTTCCACTGCCCACTGCACCCCCTGTAGTGGCTCCCCCATAGTTGCCTTTATTGCAGGGGTTCACCTCTGCGCTGTGCGCCTTGTTGCAACCTGTGCGCTGTGTCTATTAAGTTTGCACTGGGGAGTGGGGGGATGCCAACAACATATGGGGTGTCTATGTGGCAGATACAACTTTCGTGGCGTTGGCGATGGTTGGTGTGCGGTCAAGTCAGCTCCTCAGGCCCCTCTGGGGTTCTGCCGTTCCGCACCAAGATGCGTAGCGCCTGGCCGATTGAGATCTGCCTCTGCAGCGTCCCGTTGAACTTTCCTTACTGTTACGGATCTGCGCTGGGCGGCCGCCGCCTCAGGGTCAGTTGATCTTGCCTCCGTGCCCTGCATTCACTGCCTTCACAATATTCGGCTCCGGCTACACTCGAGTCCCCGGCGGCAGTCCGTGGTGCAGGCCGCGCTTCTTCTCTCCGACGATGTCTCGCAGGTGTTTTGATTGGGATTAGGTTTCTGCCACGCCCCGCTGATTTTTTTTTATCGTCACAGACCTTTGCTGGGCGGCCGCAGCCTCCGGTTCGGCTCGATCTTGCTTCCGTGCCCTGGGTTCAGTACCTTCACAATATTCGGCTTTGGTCACACTCGAGTCCCCGGCTGCAGTACATGGTGCAGGCCGCGCCTCTTCTCTTCAACGCTGTCTCGCAGGTTTTCTTTGCGTGGGGTACGCAATAAATGTTATCGATTCCCCACCACTTCCAATGCTCTTTTCACTACTTTTGATGAGTCTGTGCCGGCGGATTACTTGTCGGATCTTTGGGAATGCTGGCTGGGTCACGGAGCCTCTCTAGGCAGCGGCCATTTACTACGGCTGCTAGCCACACCCCCCTCCACATTTTTAGTTAATTTACTTTTTGCAACACTTAGCACATAGCACTTTATAACAAGGCACTTTAGACACCTTAGCACTTTATTCAGGACATCACTATAGCACTTTTTGAGCAATTTAGTGCATTGAAAGCCCTGGTAGTATTTATTTATTAGTAAAGAGCAATTTGTACTCATAAATTTATTTTACACGTTGGCTTAGATTATGGAGGACACGCTTTCGCCAACAACGATTTTATGCATATACATTTGACTGTATAGGTGTGGGTATTGTCCAATTATTTTTATGCTATTTGATTATTTGCACATGTGCGATATATATAATGATATTGCACTATGCACTTTATAATTTCTATGCTGTTAATGGCAACCTTTTATGATCTTATATTGCTTATAGTTTGCATGGCCCATACCGTATTAGTACAGTTAAAACCTTTGATTTTGCAAAAGAGCATATTAAGTAATAGCATATGAAATACCTTTGAATACAGTAATAATATGAATGCATATGTGATAATAAGTAGTAGTTGCTGCTATATTTGTTTAAGCATTGTCGTTTAACCTACGTGTTTTAGCTAACAACTGTGTATTTATACATATTTATCTAACTTTTCAAGGCTATTGATTTATTTAATCAATTATATAATGGCTTTATCAATCGCGTAGTCATCATTATAAAATTTGTGCTACTGCATATATAGTGAAATACGTCAGGCATTTGTGCCTCAAAAAACTGACAATAGCAGTATTTTTTTGATGTCCTCTAAAGTAGCTAGTCACATGGTGTTGTATCACTTTAAGAATGCACAAAGCACGTAGCGCGATCATGTGATGAAGGCCACTGGACGTGGCCGAAACGTGTCATGGGCAGCACACTTTCAACAAAGGATTAATTTTGCACCACGCATTAACGGAGTCCGTGCCTGTTTGTGCAATATATGCACTGAAGGGATTGTTTGGAGTCATATATATATATCTATATCTCTATCGATATACATATATATATACAGCTGTAAATCTCAATAAACGAGAAACTTACTGTATATCCAGCCCCTGTGTCGGTGTCCATTGCTTAATCAAAGGAACTCGAGTTGGAGTTTGATATATATATATATATATATATATATTATATATATATATACTGCCTACTGGCTTATGCCAGTAGGTAGTTATAGTTAGGATCTAGTTTCCATAGGAAAAGTGTTTTTTTGACCTGACTATATCTTTGGAGCTGTTTGACAAATCTTCACAAACTTTTTCAACAAAAGTAAACTGTTTCCATCTATGCAAGTCTGAGTAAGCGTTTCCTTCTTTGTGTTGGATTTCTTGTCATATTTCTGCCAGTGGGCTTGTCCAGCATCAAGCTTCACCTCTCACGGGCCCTGGTGAAGTATTGAGCTGTTGGTGAACATATATATATATATATATATATATATATATATATATATATATATATATATATATATATATATATATCCCAAATACAGTTCCACCAGGCGGCCGAACACAACAGCGGGTGCATCCGTGGATGGCAGGTGAGTCCGTCATGTTACACAACAACTCCAAGAAGCGGAGCACTCCGGGGATCTTGAGAAACGGTTTATTATCGCAAATGCATTTCGGTTTATTACCTTCTTCAGTGCTAAAACCATTAAAATTTCGCTCAGCTTTCAGTCCTTACTCATAAACACTCCATTGGTGGGGCAAGAACCAATCAGAAACGACCCATTGCGCATCGGCATGAATAACAGGTAATTGGGGCCTCAATGTCCCATAATTCACCATTTTTCAATTTGCGTTATTCAAGTCTTTTATGGCCTTTGTCATTTAGCCCAATTTGGTGTTGTCTCATGTGGGTAGCCACTATTTTGTTGTTCGGAAGCTGAGCTATTACCCTCGCCAACCGCTGGTTTTCAATCGCACATACACCTGTGGGTGTCCCTCACATGGTCGAGGCACCCCAGACTCATTAGTCGGCACCCTTGCAGGACGACAGGCGCTGGCAGCGGCGGTTCAGGCACGCCAACATCATCCCAAATACAGTTCCACCAGGTGGCCGAACACAACAGCGGGTGCATCCGTGGACGGCAGGTGAGTCCGTCATGTTACACAACAACTCCAAGAAGCGGAGCACTCCGGGGATCTTGAGAAACGGTTTATTATCGCAAATGCATTTCGGTTTCTTACCTTCTTCAGTGCTAAAACCATTAAAATTTCGCTCAGCTTTCAGTCCTTACTCATAAACACTCCATTGGTGGGGCAAGAACCAATCAGAAATATATATATTCAGCCAAAGTTCCTTGTGTTGCACCGCCGCTGCTCCAAACTAAAGGGCGCGTCGCCTTGCCGGACCACACAAGAAAGGTCAGTTTACTTATCTCCGATAACCTTTCGTAAAAAGAATGATGATGCCATGTGAAGATGCGCAAATATGACGTCACATATTACATCACTCATGACATGGTCAGTGACATCACTCATGACATCACTGATGACATCTCAAATGACATCACTGATGACATCACTGATGACATCATCCTTGTGATAGAGTGGCAGACCTCCTCTCACCCTAATATAACCTTTGATACACACACTCAAAAATACAAACTAACATTTTCAAAACAATGGACATACCAATACCAGTTACAACACACCTATTCAGTAATTCCAAGATCTACACACACATCCACTCATTCACCAACAGTCCCTATACAGTCACTCATACATGTACTCACTCATCATATGTACTCATACACCTATACATCCTGTTACACACCGCCACTCATCCATAGAGTTACTCACACACATAGTCACACATGCAAACAAAGTATCAAACATCCATTTACTTGCATATACAGTTATACACACACTACCACACTTACTTCTACAGAAACTTACACATACTTACTCTCTTAAACAATCACTTATAGAAACACCTACTTATTTGTACAGGAACTCTTCCAATCTCTCACTCTCACATATACTCACTTATATACACCAATACTCACATATACTAGTTTAAAACATATGTAGTTACTCATAAAGACACTATTGAGACAGTCATTCACTCACTAACACACCCATACACATACTCATCCACCTATACAGTCCTGCACACATGCTGTCTTCAACACATACAAACAGTGAGTCACTCATTCATGCATCTATGCACTAAGTAATACCCCCCACCGAACCATACAGACACTCAGACACTCATACTGATACTCAAAAAACCAACTAATAACCCATATAGACACTCATGTAGCTACTCACCAACCCATGCAGCCACTTATACACAAAGTGAGAGACTGATACAGATATTTTCATATTTAAACATTACTCACTAACCCATGTATTCACTAAGATACACTTAGTCAGTTATACAATCAATTTTACAAAACAAAATCATCCATTTAGACACTTATATACCCATTTATTCTTCCATCGACCTTGAGATATACATATATAAAACATATTTAATTTTCAGAAAAACACACATTCACTGGATGATGTCATCAGTGATGTCATCAGTGATGTCATTTGAGATGTCATCAGTGATGTCATCAGTGATGTCACTGACCATGTCATGAGTGATGTAATATGTGGCGTCATCAGCAGTGCATTGCGGGCGCGCGAGTTATAGTTAGCTGAACTAACTATAACGGGGGAATTTCTATGGTTTTGTACGAGTGAAATGTCCAACTAACTATAACGCCCCTGAAACCTATGGTTTTTCAGTGAATTTCTAAGGTTTTTAAATGCTCATTTCTAACTATAACGTGCCTGAAACCTATGGTTTTTCAGTGAATTTCTAAGGTTTTTAAATGCTAATTTCTAACTATAACGTGCCTGAAACCTATGGTTTTTCAGTGAATATATATATATTTATTATACTATGTATACATGTGAAAATGTCTCGGTCCCCTGTTTGCCTCGGTGGCACGGAAAAAATGGGTGGAACTGACGTCAGCACGCCGACGAGGTTCTCTTATGGCTCCGATGACGTCATACGGTGTCGCGAGCGGAGCCGTGCTATTATGACGTCCTCGTTGACGTGGGAGAGCTAGGAAAGAATTTCCGTGGAATGCTGGTGCAGGGGATATTCACCTAAGTGTTCAGGCTAGTCCTTTGGGAGCAACTGTTTATGTTGCCACTCCAGAAACCGAAACCAGTGATCCGAGGGCAGAGGCCCTGCAGATGGCACACGAGGTGGGGTGCCCAGTCGTGTGCACCGGCGGGGCAGCGAAGTGACAAGCACCACAACCCACAAAAAGGTAACGAGGGCACTGAATAACACAGGATCTTCTCTTTGTATCTGGCAGGAACAACGAAGTTAAAATGCCCTAGTACCAAAATGTAGAATTAGTGCTACAACGGTCTTCAAGAGGACCTGCGATGCCGCTTCTGCCTCCCGTACCCTGGAGGTGGCACATGGAGTCACGCGATGCGGTCATTCTGCGGTGGGGCCGCACACTCGTTGACCTCTCATGGCACTGCTCCACACTTCAGGGAGGACGCTTTCCATTAGCTATGTTTTCTGATGACATGTCGCGCCGGCCCCGTCCAACAACAGAACTCCTTTAGATCCAAACAGACTCTTCCACTCTCTCATCGGAAGTGAAACCAGGCCACGCGGACACTTTCACAATACAACAGCCGGGAATGCACTTTTCGGTAAAAAAACACATTCCTTCCTCCTAATTAATCAAATAAACGTCTCACTGAAGAACAGGGGCCAGCTTCGATCGGTAAACAGCCGTTACAACGACTTTTTACTTTGCGATACCATTACAACGCATGCATTACCACGCATGCGTTGTACATCACGAAAGTCATTACTACGCATTTTTTAGAACGCATGGTCATTTACCACGCATGCCTTTACAACGAATTTTGTTGTAAAGGTATGTATAGTAAATGACCATGCGTTCTAAAACTATGTAAACGATCCATGTCGTTGTAAGGAAACAGAGGCTGTTCCGTTTCCTCACAACAATGTGCACCGCCCCTCAGAGACAACGTGAAGCAGGAACCACGAGGAGAGAGGAACCACGAGGAGTGAGAGGTAAGGGGGATTGGGCATGGGGTGGGGTTTCTTTTCTAGGGTTTAGGGTAGTGCAGTGGTGTTTGGGTGGTGTAGGGGGTCGTGCTGGGAGGTAGTGTTTTAGGGTTTAGGAGTAGTGCAGTGGTGTTTGGGTAGTGTAGGGGGTCGTGCTGGGGGTAGTGTTTTAGGGTTTAGGGTAGTGCAGTAGTGTAGGGGGTCATGCTCGGGGTAGTGTTTTAGGCTTTAGGGTAGTGCTGTGGTGTATGGGTAGTGTAGGGGTCGTGCTGGGTTAGTGTTTTAGGGTTTAGGGTAGTGCAGTGGTGTTTGAGTAGTGTAGGGGGTCATGCTGGGGGTAGTGTTTTATGGTTTAGGGTAGTGCAGTGGTGTTTGGGTAGTGTAGGGGGTCGTGCTGGGGGTAGATTTAGGGTTTAGGGTAGTGCAGTGGTGTTTGGGTAGTGTAGGAGTCGTGCTGGGGGTAGTGTTTTAGGGTTTAGGGTAGTGCAGTGGTGTTTGTGTAGTGTAGGGGGTTGTGCTGGGGGTAGTGTTTTAGGGTTTATGTTAGTGCAGTGGTGTTTGGGTAGTGTAGGGGGTAGTGCTGGGGTAGTGTTTTAGGGTTTAGGGTAGTGCAGTGGTGTTTGTGTAGTGTAGGGGGTAGTGCTGGGGGTAGTGTTTTAAGGTTTAGGGTAGTGCAGTGGTGTTTGGGTAGTGTAGGGGTTCATGCTGGGGGTAGTGTTTTAGGGTTTAGGGTATGGCAGTGGTGTTTGGGTAGTGTAGGGGTCGTGCTGGGGGTCGATTTAGGGTTTAGGGTAGTGCAGTGGTGTTTGTGTTGTGAGGGGGTCGTGCTGGGGGTAGTGTTTTAGGGTTTAGAGTAATGCAGTGGTGTTTGTATAGTGTAGGGGGTTTAGGGTAGTGCAGTGGTGTTTGTGTAGTGTAGGGGGTCATGCTGGGGGTTGTGTTTTAGGGTTTAGGGTAGGGCAGTGGTGTTTGTGTAGTGTAGGGGGTAGTGTTTTAGGGTTTAGGGTAGTGCAGTGGTGTTTGTGTAGTGTAGGGGGTCATGCTGTGGGTAGTGTTTTAGGGTTTAGGGTAGTGCAGTTGTGTTTGTGTAATGTACGGGGTCGTGTTTTAGGGTATAGGGTAGTGCAGTGGTGTTTGGGTAGTTTAGGGGGTCATGCTGGGGTTAGTGTTTTAGGGTTTTAGGGTAGTGCAGTGGTGTTTGGGTAGTGTAGGGGGTCGTGCTGGGGGTAGTGTTTTAGGGTTTAGGGTAGTGCAGTGGTGTTTGTGTAGTGTGGGAGGTCATGCTGGGGGTAGATTTAGGGTTTAGTGTAGTGCAGTGGTGTTTAGGTAGTGTAGGGAGTCGTGCTGGGGGTAGTGTTTTAGGGTTTAGGGTAGTCCAGTGGTGTTTGTGTAGTGTAGGGAGTCGTGCTGGGGTAGTGTTTTAGGGTTTAGGGTAGTGCAGTGGTGTTTGGGTAGTGTAGGGGGTCGTGCTGGGGTAGTGTTTTAGGGTTTAGGGTAGTGCAGTGGTGTTTGTGTAGTGTAGGGGGTCATGTTGGGGGTAGTGTTTTAGGGTTTAGGGTAGTGCAATGGTGTTTGTGTAGTGTAGGGTGTAGTGTTTTAGGGTTTAGGGTAGTGCAGTGGTGTTTGTGTACTGTAGGGGTTTTGCTGGGTTCTAGTGTTTTAGGGTTTAGGGTAGTGCAGTGGTATTTGTGTAGTGTAGGGGGTAGATTTAGGGTTTAGGGTAGTGCAGTGGTGTTTGGGTAGTGTAGGGGGTCGTGCTGGGGGTAGTGTTTTTGAGTTTAGGGTAGTGCAGTTGTGTTTGGGTAGTGAAGGGGGTCGTGCTGGGGTAGTGTTTTAGGGTTTAGGGTAGTGCAGTGGTGTTTGGGTAGTGTAGGGGTCAACCAACATGAATTTGTCCTTGTGTGATGTAACCAATGCTCATGTAAAGCACTCCAATACCTGACCAGTCTGCACTATATAAAACTGCAAAAAAACAAAAAATAAAAAGTGTTTTGCACACTTCTGTCATTGGGCTATACGTGGGCTACCTCTGGGTGATATTTGTGCTACATTTGGGCTCTTTTTTCTCTGGTGGCCATCTTGGGAGACTTATTTGTTATGAAGTTTCCTAATTTCCTCATTTACTACAGTCTCCTCAGTAGGAAATGCTTTCAGTTTTTACTTTGATTCCATCAAGAAGGCATTCAGATGTGTCACACATTTGCCATAAATTCAGAATGTTAGCACTCTAGTTGTTCATTAGATCACTGTAGTAAAGCTACTGCTCACCAAGGAGTTAACTGGAAGTCTACTGCTGGTATTGAAAGTGATTGTTTCAGTCTGCATGTCAGAATTTTCTAATGAAATAGAAGAGGATTTGAGATCTCACTTAAAACATGCCCTAAATTTTCTTTTTGCAGCACTAACCATAATTTCTATGGCAAAATGAACCCCCTCATTTTGTTCCTTTTTAAATTAAATGTTTTAAGTGTTACCAGTTTATTCCAATCAAGATGGCTTCAGGTGTGCCATACTTTTGTCATAAGTAAGACTGTTAGCGCTCTAGTTGTTCTTTAGAACACTCTGGGAAGCTGCAGTAGAACACAAAGGCATCAACTGACAGGCTGCTCCTGTTGAAATATAACAGGAAGATATTTGAGATCACACTTGAAACATGTCCTAATTTTTCTTTCTACAGCACTAACCATAATTTCTATGACAAAATGAACCCCATCATTTTGTTCCTTTTTAAATTAAATGTTTTAAGTGTTACCAGTTTATTCCAATCAAGATGGCTTCAGGTGTGCCATACTTTTGTCATAAGTAAGGCTGTTAGCACTCTAGTTGTTCTTTAGAACACTCTGGGAAGCTGCAGTAGAACACAAAGGAATCAACTGACAGTCTCTGCCATTGTTGGATGTACATGTTTTACTGAGAATGTCAGACTTCATTCTCACATGACTGAGAAAGATAATGTGAATTTACAGAAAATATGCTCTCATTTTAGCTTCTGGAGCACCTTCCAAAACTGTATGGGACAAGCATGTGAAAATAGTTTTCTCTCAAACATGATTCATGATATCCCAGCAGAAGGTTTTTCACACGGTAAAATCACCTTAGAACACACCACAATTCCTGAAATTAGTATGGTACCATCAACAAATGAATTCTAATGTAACTAAAGTCTGTTATCACCCTTTATTGTTCTCCTTTTGGTAACCCTCAAAATCTTCGATTCACTACAATGCATTTCAATGGGGTACTATCATTTATATTGGTCCCAAGATGGCTGCCAGCAATTCCAGGATGAAGTGCTGACAGCCAATCAGATCTCACGATGACGTGTGGTTAGGCTCCACCCAGATATATATGTGTTTTTACTTTTGATTTTCTCAGCAACTACTGAGCGGATTTACACCATTTAACAAAAGGGTTCTTTCTGAACCAAGAACTACCTCTTTGCCAAATTTGGTGTAATTCCGTTCAGCAGTTCGGGCTGTAGCCTTGCATAAAGTTTCCTATGGGAAATTGATTTTTGACTCTTATTTTTTTCATTTCTCCGCAACTACTGAACGGATTTACACCATTTAACAAAAAGGGTTCTTTCTGAACCAAGAACTACCTCTTTGCCAAATTTTGTGTAATTCCGTTCAGCAGTTCGGGCTATAGCCGTGGCTAAAGTTTCCTATGGGAAAATGAATGGGGAAACACGTTTTGGGACCCCCCTTTTTTCTCGGCCCCCGCTTGACGAATCACCCTGAAACTTTCAGGGTAGGAGCGGACCGGAGCGGGCCATAAAGTTTAAACATTTCGCGAAGATTCGTCAACCGACGCAAGAGTTATTTCAAATAGAATGTTGCGGATTTCCTATGGAAAATAGGTCCTAACTATAACTATCTACTGGCGACCTAAACTGCCAGCTCATAAAAGGATACTCCAGCACATAAGAGCAATCACTAATAAGGATCAAGCCTATCCAGTGGCAAGGCATTTTGAGGATAGGCATGATAGTGATCCAGCCAATCTACTGTACTTTGTGATTGACTCTATCCCCCATTAAGAAGGGGAGGAAACCGTGAGGCCCAACTTCGTTTGTTAGAAACCTGTTATATATTGGAATTAGACACAAAGGCACCGGCAGGGTTGAATGCGATTGAGGATTTCTTTACTTGTTTACAGTAGATGAGCATAATATGTCTAGATATTTGCACTATACGATCTTTAGCATTGTCAATTTGATTCCACACAATGAGATGTGCATATGCACAGTTGGTAATCAATACTTCCCTCACCACTTCCCTTGGTCAGCCAGAACATTTCACAACCCTATAGCTATAAGAATCTGCTTTTTTATCTGTAAATTAAGGCACAAAGCACTTTTTTTTAGAACTCATAGATTTTATTGGTGATATAAATTATTATTTGCACATTTGCACAATATTTATATAATCTGTGTATACATGGAAATAGGATTGGCCCACTGGGGCCGTATTATATTAAGTGCAATAAGACACAAGGATCAAAAGAACAGGTAACCATGTAGCGTATGATTTTATCATAGTTATGAAAAGGGTAAAACTGCGCTTTTAGAACAATTATATATGATTTTTGGGAGTTCCAAAAGAGTTAAAGACTTTTTAACATGTGTATACCTTTATGTACTAATAAGATTGACACCAATTAATGACCAAAACAAGGCGGATGTGATTAATGGTATTTTTAAATTATCTGTTAATGCAATTCTGATCATCTGAATGTTTTTGAAAGATTTTAAATACCAATTACCATATATTTTGTTTATATTTAAATGAACCGTCATTTTGCAACATTTTATATATATTTATGAATATATTTTACATTAATGTATTTATTACTTATATCAAATGTATGCTTACTTTGCACAAGGTGATCTCTTTGTTGTGTCAGCACTCATGGTGGTATCATTACCATGTAGTATTTTTTCCATGTCTACTAGCGGTCACCTGACTGCTACGTTTTGCACTTGCACTTTAAATAGGGGTTAAACAAATGGCAACGCGTCATGTGATCAAGGCCCAGGTGGGGCTGAAACGCGTCATGGCGGAGATGCAGGGCACAAAATAAACATATTGCACAAAGAACTTTGGGTCCGCGTTTTCTGTCCGAGTGCAGTGGATGTTTGGAGACGGAGCCTGCAATATATATATATATATATATATATATATTATCTACTGGCGGTCGCCAGTAGATAGTTATAGTTACAACCTATTATCCATAGGAAATCCGCGACATTCTATTTGAAATAACTCTCTTGCCAGTTGACGTATCTTCGCGAAATTTTCAAACTTCGTGGGGCGCTCCGGTCCGCTCCTACCCTGAAAGTCTCGGGGGATACGTCAAGCGGGGGCCGAGAAAAAGGGGGGTCCCAAAACGCGTTTTCCCCATGCATTTTCCCATAGGAAACTTTAGACACGGCTACAGCCCGAACTGCTGAACGGAATTACACCAAATTTGGCAAAGAGGTAGTTCTTGGTTCAGAAAGAACCCTTTTTGTTAAATGGTGTAAATCCGTTCAGTAGTTGCTGAGAAAATGAAAAGTAAAAAGTTAGTGATATATAGGGACGAGTAGGGTCCGCGTACCCTCCCGATCACGAGCTGCATGTTAATTGGCTGTCAGCTGGCTGTCAACATTCCGATTCAGGAAATGTTGGCAGCCATTTTGTCCCTCGGTAGAACCGAGGGACAGAAACAAGTGCGCAAAGCGCACAAAGGGGGCAGGGTAGAAACACCCTGACCCCCTAGGTTTGCTCAGGGGTCCCACAAGGACCCCCTGGGCAAAAAAAAAAAAAATTTTTTAAAATCGGCAGGATGCGCTCAGGGTGCGCGAATCCTGCCGAAAAAAAATCGAGCGCGGTCTCCCGCGCTTCGATGTTAATGGCCCCGGGTGGCCCAAGTCCCGGGGGCATGGTGGGGGGATAATTTAATGTGTGGGGGGCCTCAAAGGGCCCCCAAGCCCGGGGACCGCCACCCCCCGGGGCTTTTTAAAAATGGTGCGGGAGGGCTCTGAGCCCTCCCGCAGCCCGAGGACCACCACCTCCCCGGGGCTTTTTTTTATAATTATTAAACCTGTGTGGGGGGGCTCCAGCCCCCACACGCCCGAGGACCACCACCTCCCCGGGGCACTAAACATTTTAATATGGGGGTCCGTTACGGACCCCCAGAGCCCGGGGACCACCACCTCCCCGGGGCTGTGTACTGAATGGGAGGGGGCCGCGCGGCCCCCCTCCTGGAGCCCTTGATGGCCCTGGGGACCACCACCCCCCAGGGCCGGCTCCTGCAGTGTCCCGGGGTGCCTACCCCGGGACACTGTAGTTTGCTATGGCAGGACGGGAGCCTCGCGGCTCCCGTCCTGCCATAGCAAACTGCTTTGGATATTGGAAGAGAGAGCAGGAAACCTGCTCTCTCTTCCAATATCCAAAGCGATGCTTTCCACATGGGGAGCAGCATGTCAGCTGCTCCCCATGTGGAACAGCAATGCCGGCTCCCAAGGGACGTGGGGAGCCGGCGGGACTGTGGGGGATTGGGGACCCCCCACAGTCCCCAACGGAGAGGGCCAGCCCCGGGGGATGGGGTCCCCGGGGCAAGTAGTGGCCCGGGAGGGGGGCCACGCGGCCCCCCTCCCCAAAAAAGAGAAAAATTTAAAAAAAAAAAAAAATGGAAAGGCCGGCCCCGGGAGATGGGGTCCCCGGGGCCTTAAAATGGCCAGAGGAGGGGGGCCACGCTGCCCCCTCAAAAAAATAAATATAGAGGCCATGCCCCGGGGATGGGGTCCCCGGGGCCAATACAGGCCCAGGGAAGGGGGCCACGCGCCCCCTTCCCGTTTTTTTTTTAAGGTAATTTAAAAAAGGGGTAGGCCCTGGGGGATGGGGTCCCCAGGGCCCAAAAAAAGAAAAAGGAAGGGGGCCACACAGCCCCCCTTCAGGGAGAAAAAAAAAAAAAACGATCGGGCCCGCAGGCCCCGCCCCTTCCTTCACCACTCTGCAAACGCGCCCCCTGGCGCGTTTGCAGAGAGAACAATTCCCCTTGAATACTGGGGGTCCCTGGGGGCCAACTAGCCCACCAGGTACCTCCAGTATGCGCCAGGGAGCTGCCTTGCAGAGAGGTGTACAGAGGCCACGCCCCTTTTACACCTCTCTGCAACGCAGCTCTGTGGCGCTTTTGGAGGTATATGGTGGGCTAGTTGGACTCCGGGGACCCTCAGGATTCAAGGGGACTTAATCCCCCAACTTAAAACGCGCCACGGGGCGCGTTTGCACAGTGGTGAAGGGAGGGGCCGGGGCTTCAGGTGACATGTGTGCAAACAGGCCCCGTGGCGCGTTTTAAGATGGGGAATTAAATCCCCTTCAATCCTGAGGGTCCCTGGGGGCCAACTAGCCCAACAGGTACATCCAGAATGCGCCACAGAGCTGCGTTGCAGAGAGGTGTAAAAGGGGTGTGGCCTCTCTACACGTCTCTGCAACGCAGCCCCTAGCGCATATTGGAGGTTCCTGGTGGTCTAGTTGGCCCCTAGGGACCCTCAGGATTCAAGGGGACTTAATCCCCCAACTTAAAACGCGCCACGGGGCGCGTTTGCAAAGATGTCACCTCAGGCCCCGCCCCTCCCTTCACCATTGTGCAAATATTCCTCTAAAATCAGCCGAAATAGGAATTCCGATTTACTCACCTGTTATAAGGAGAGACCTCAGTGCTGTATCTTTCAGCCCAGTACTGGTCCTGATAAGTAATTTTAACCGTACTTACCAGTAACTTGAATTTCCTTCCATAGGCTAACATTGACTGGTTTCACTTGGAAATTCTTCTAAGTGTGGAGTTTTGGAACTTTAAAATATTCCTCTAAAATCAGCCGAAATACGAATTCCGATTTACTCACCTGTTATCAGGAGAGACCTCAGTGCTGCATCTTTCAGCCCAGTACTGGTCCTGAAAAGTAATTTTAACCGTACTTACCGGTAACTTGAATTTCCTTCATAGGCTAACATTGACTGGTTTCACTTGGAAATTCTTCTAAGTGTGGAGTTTTGGAACTTTAAAATATTCCTCTAAAATCAGCCGAAATACGAATTCCGATTTACTCACCTGTTATCAGGAGAGACCTCAGTGCTGCATCTTTCAGCCCAGTACTGATCCTGAAAAGTAATTTTAACCGTACTTACCGGTAACTTGAATTTCCTTCATAGGCTAACATTGACTGGTTTCACTTGGAAATTCTTCTAAGTGTGGAGTTTTGGAACTTTAAAATATTCCTCTAAAATCAGCCGAAATACGAATTCCGATTTACTCACCTGTTATCAGGAGAGACCTCAGTGCTGCATCTTAAAGCCCAGTACTGATCCTGAAAAGTAATTTTAACCATACTTACCGGTAACTTGAATTTCCTTCGTAGGCTAACATTGACTGGTTTCACTTGGAAATTCTTCTAAGTGTGGAGTTTTGGAACTTTAAAATATTCCTCTAAAATCAGCCGAAATACGAATTTCGATTTACTCACCTGTTATCAGGAGAGACCTCAGTGCTGCATCTTTCAGCCCAGTACTGATCCTGAAAAGTAATTTTAACTGTACTTACCGGTAACTTGAATTTCCTTCATAGGCTAACATTGACTGGTTTCACTTGGAAATTCTTCTAAGTGTTGATTTTTGAAACATACAAATATTCCTCTAAAATCAGCCGAAATCCGAATTCTGATTTACTCACCTGTTATCAGGAGAGACCTCAGTGCTGCATCTTTCAGCCCAGTACTGGTCCTGAAAAGTAATTTTAACCGTACTTACCAGTAACTTGAATTTCCTTCCATAGGCTAACATTGACTGGTTTCACTTGGAAATTCTTCTAAGTGTGGAGTTTTGGAACTTTAAAATATTCCTCTAAAATCAGCCGAAATACGAATTCCGATTTACTCACCTGTTATCAGGAGAGACCTCAGTGCTGCATGTTTCAGCCCAGTACTGATCCTCAAAAGTAATTTTAACCGTACTTACCGGTAACTTGAATTTCCTTCATAGGCTAACATTGACTGGTTTTCAGCAAAAAAGTTTCAAAGTGTTGATTTTCACAAACTACAAATATTCCTTAAAAATCGACAGTATGACTTAAACGCATTCTTTCAACTGTTTACAGGAGATGCACCAGTGCTGGATCCAGGATCCAACACTGAGTAAGAAAAAGTAACGATAACAGTTTTTACCTGCTAAGTGAATTTCCTTCCATAGGATAACATTGGTGATTCTATGAGAAAAAGTTTCAAAGTGTCAACTTTTAAAATACAATAATATTCCTTAAAAATCACGACTGTAACCAAAACGCTTTTACTCAACTGTTTACAGGAGATGTCCCAGGACTGAATCTAGGATCCAGTCCTGTGGTTAGAAAAGTAATCCATAAAGTAACTAATTGCATTTAACTAGAAATTCACATTGAGCTGAATGTTGCATTGTGTTTGAAAATGTGTTGCCCATTGCAACAACTGTAACTACTGTACTTAAAATTCTATTGCCTATCTGCAAAGTATTTAAACTAAAGTAATTCATTAAGAGAAAGTATTTTTTGTAATGTAATGTATAATGTAATTACAATGTAATTTAAATAATAAAATATGTAAAAAAAAATTGTTTCTAAAAATGTAGTAAATCAGTATTTTAAAAATTTATATAACAATTAATACATTTAAAAATTGTCATTTACAAAACCTTTGAAATTCACTGAAAAAACCGTAGGTTTCAGACATGTTATAGTTACAAATTAGCATTTAAAAAACCTTTGAAATTCACTGAAAAAACCATAGGTTTCAGGGACGTTATAGTTACAAATTAGCATTTAAAAAACCTTTGAAATTCACTGAAAAAACCATAGGTTTTAGGGACAGTTATAGTTAGTTGGACATTGCACTCGTACAAAACCCGTGAAATTCCCCCGTTATAGTTAGTCCAGCTAACTATAACTCGCGCCCCGCAATGCACTGCTGATGACGTCACATATTACATCACTCATGACATGGTCAGTGACATCACTGATGACATCACTGATGACATCTCAAATGACATCACTGATGACATCACTGATGACATCATCCATGTGATAATTTCATGCATCTTCTCACACCCTAATATAACCTTTGATACACCCACTCTAAAGTACAGACTGCCATTCGCAAAACCATAGACACTCCAACACCAATAACTACATACCCACTCACTGATTCTTAGGTCTACGCACACATCCACTCACTCACCCGAACAGTCACTCATATTTACGGTCACTCAGTACAGGACTATCATATGCACTCATACTCCTATATAGACACTCAAACACCGCCACTCATCCATAGAGGTACTCACACACCTAGTCAGTCATGCAAATAATTAAACATACTACCATTTACTCACCTATACAGTTATACACACACCAGCTCACTTACTCATACAAATACTAGCACATTCTTACGCTCTTATACAATCACTGATACAAGCACACACTCATCCATACAGCCACTATCACAATCAGTCACTCTTGCTTATAGCTATTTATATACTCCAACACACATATATACTGCCTTTCACATATGTAGTTACTCACACATGTACCACTGGGACATACATTCACTCACTAACACACTCTTACACACACTTACCCACCCATACAGTCTATCACAGATGCACTCTTGAAACCATCCACCCAGTGAATCACCCACTCACACATCTATGCACAGAGTCGCACACACCCCTCCCACACAAACACTCAGGCACCCATACAGATACTCACACAAGCATTCAATAACTCATATAGACACTCATGTAGCTATTCACAAACCCATGCAGCCACTTACACAGCAACAGACAGGCGGATACAGACATTCACCCAGTTTAGTCACTAACCCATGCATTCAGTAAGATACGTTTAATCACTCACTTATAGAGTTAGTCACGCACCTACTAAATCATCCATACAGACACTTATACACCCACTCATTCTTCAATACGCCTTTCCCTATATATATTAAAAATATTTAAACTTTACAGAAACACACAGTCACTGGATGATGTCATCAGTGATGTCATTTGAGATGTCATCAGTGATGTCATCAGTGATGTCACTGACCATGTCATGAGTGATGTAATATGTGACGTCATCAGCAGTGCATTGCGGGGGCGCGAGTTATAGTTAGCTGGACTAACTATAACGGGGGAATTTCACGGGTTTTGTACGAGTGCAATGTCCAACTAACTATAACTGTCCCTAAAACCTATGGTTTTTTCAGTGAATTTCAAAGGTTTTTTAAATGCTAATTTGTAACTATAACGTCCCTGAAACCTATGGTTTTTTCAGTGAATATATATATATATATATATATTAAACCTACTGGCAGTCGCCCGTAGGTAGTTATACTTAGGATCTAGTTTCCATAGGAAAAGAGTTTTTTTGACTTGCCTATATCTTTCGCACCGGTTGACGAATCTTCACAAACTATTCCAACAAATGTGTGCCTGTGGGTCTTTTCGTGCATGGAAAGTTTTGAGGTGATCTGTCAAGCAGGGGCCGAGAAAAGAGGGGTCAGAAAAAGTGCATTTCCCATGTTAATACCCGTAGGGATTTTGAACGAGACAACAGCCCTAACTGCTGGGCGGAATTACACCAAATTTGGCAGAAAGGTAGCTTTTGGTCCAGAAAGCACCCTTTTTGTTATTTGGTGTAAATTTGCTCAGTAGTTTTGGAGATAACAAAGAAAAAACAAATTTGTATATCTAGGTACCAGCCCCTTCACTAATCCTACCGATCTCGTGCAGAGATCTGATTGACTGCCAATACTTCAACCAGGAGGTGTTGGTAGTCATCATGGGACTTGGATTTAGCTGAGTCCCAAACAACAACATTCAAAAAAGAGAATGGGGCAGAATAGGAATACTCAGAACCCTAGGCCAGACAAATGTTACAGGGATGTTATAGTTAGGCTCAGGTTTCACTCTTACAAAACCAGTGAAATTCAGCAGTTATAGTTAGCTGAGCTAACTATAACTCATGCCCCCCACAATGCACTGCTTGTGACATCACATATTACATCACTCATCACTTGGTCAGTGACATCACTGATGACATCACTGATGACATCTCAAATGGTATCACACACATTCATACAACCAGTCACTCACCCATACATTCACTGAGACACCTAATCATTCACTTATACAGTCAGACATGCACCCATCTGAATCATCCATACAGGCACTCATACACCCACTGATTCACCAATAAACCTTGGTATATATATATATATATATATATATATATATCTTCCAAAGGTTGCCCAAAAATGAAAGCGCACACGATGACAGACAGACCTCAGCTTTCGCGGCAAAGTCTTTATTCGGCATACAGGCAAGCACATGTGGATATTTCAGTCCCCTTCACCCAACGCGTTTCGGAGCTGCTGCTCCTTGTTCACGGGTGTCGCCTTTCTGTGCAGATACGTGGGGAATTAGTCTCTGATTCCACTTTACATCGCCCTCTGGTGGGCTCGTGTAATGCATTGCTTCATGGGACCTGTAGTCCCCACGTTCAAATATTACCCCGAGGGGTTCTGCCTGAAAAGAACCCTTTCAGGCAGAACCCATCGGGGTGATCATTTGAACATGGGGACTACAGGTCCCATGAAGCAATGCATTACACGAGCCCACCAGAGGGCAATATAAAGTGGAATCAGAGACTAATTCCCACGTATCTGCACAGAAAGGCGACACCCGTGAACAAGGAGCAGCAGCACCGAAACGCGTTGGGTGAAGGGGACTGAAATATCCACATGTGCTTGCCTGTATGCCGAATAAAGACTTTGCCGCGAAAGCTGAGGTCTGTCTGTCATCGTGTGCGCTTTCATTTTTGGGCAACCTTTGGAAGATATTTACCGGCCGGTCCAGGTCGGGAAAGCAGCACCGCCGCATTATCATTGTGGGCTGTTGATTCCGGATACACGGGAATCGCCGTAACAGGATGACCGGGAGGAGCATTATTATACTGGCTGACACATTGGAGGCTCTATCAAGAGCATGAAAAGAACCCTTTCAGGCAGAACCCATCGGGGTAATATTTGAACGTGGGGACTACAGGTCCCATGAAGCAATGCATTACACGAGCCCACCAGAGGGCGATATAAAGTGGAATCAGAGACTAATTCCCCACGTATCTGCACAGAAAGGCGACACCCGTGAACAAGGAGCAGCAGCTCCGAAACGCGTTGGGTGAAGGGGACTGAAATATCCACATGTGCTTGCCTGTATGCCGAATAAAGACTTTGCCGCGAAAGCTGGGGTCTGTCTGTCATCGTGTGCGCTTTCATTTTTGGGCAACCTTTGGAAGATATATATATATATATATATATATATATATATATATATATATATATATATATATATATATATATATATCCAAACACAAAGTTAGCCCCAGTGAGAGAAGCCAGCCGGTAGCTCAGTAATTCAATTTATTGACAAAAATCTTGCAAGCAGGCATCTGCACGAACACCAGCCTCAGTAGTACATAGCCTCACCAGACGCGTTTTGGGAAATCGTTCCCTTCTTCTGTGGCGGCCTGTTAACAGAAAGACGGCATTTCCTGCACATTTTATTCCAAAGTTCCTGCCCCAGTGGGCGTGGCCACTCCCCTGGCCTTCTGGATCTTGTAGTGCCTGAAAAAATAAACTCATGTGAGTCCGTCTGAAAGTTAGCAGCAATAAGGCATCATTGTTACCCCTGTGGGCAGAAGCAAAGTCTCACTGTAAATGCCTGTTCTGCTTTGTTGCAAACGTCATGAATACTGCCTCCTGTTGCTTTGATAACACCAACTTGGCGCCATCACAGCCCCACAATCTTGTGGTGAGCTTCTCTCGCGGCTGGGCTCAGCCGCTACGAATCCAAACACAAAGTTAGCCCCAATGAGAGAAGCCAGCCGGCAGCTCAGTAATTCAATTTATTGACGAAAATCTTGCAAGCAGGCATCTGCACGAACACCAGCCTCAGTAGTACATAGCCTCACCAGACGCGTTTCGGGAAATCGTTCCCTTCTTCTGTGGCGGCCTGTTAACAGAAAGACAGCATTTCCTGCACATTTTATTCTGCTTTTGAGCCTGTGAACAAGGACGAGTGGTGTCTGAAACGCGTTAGGCTTGCAATTTGATTTGGGGTGCAATGCTGACTTACCTGCGGTCTTCAAATAAAGGAGTTAACCTTCCCTGTGCGGCGTCTTCTTTGGGGCAACTCTTTTGATATATATATATATATATATATATTTAACACTCATAAACTTTTTGAAAACACTCACAGTCACTGGATGATGTCATCATCAGTGATGTCATTTGAGATGTCATCAGTGATGGCATCATTGATGTCACTGACCATGTCATGAGTGATGTAATATGTGAGGTCATAAGCAGTACATTGCAGGGGCGGACAAGTTATAGTTTGCTCAGCTAAATTTAACTGCTGAATTTCACTGGTTTTGTACAAATGAATCCTGAGCCTAACTATAACGTCCCTGTAACCTTTGTATTTTTCAATAAATATATAAATGTCACCAGTAAGTAATTATAGTTAGGACCCTTTCCCATAGGAAAAACATTTTTTGATTTGCCTATATCTTTGGCACTGGTTGATGAATCTTCACAACATTTTCCCAATAGAGGGTCATAGTAAGTTTTGTTGTGTATGACAAATTTCGGGATGATCCATCAAGCGGCAGCCAAGAAAAAGAAGGCTCAAAAAAGATTGTTTTCCCATGTGAATTCCCATAGGAAGCGTAGTCGAACCTACAGCCCGAACTGCTGGATGGAAATGCACCAAATTTGGCAGAAAGGTAGATGTTCTTATGCAGATTGTGCTTTTTGTTATTTGGTGCAAATCTGTTCAGTAGTTTTTGAGAAATTTAAGAAGGAAAAGTTAGTTATATCTCTGGCCTCAGATATTTCTCAGCGACATTCTGAGTAATCACAAAGTTGCGAGGCAGGAGGAATGCTGTGATTGGCTGGCCATATAACCTGAACAGAAAGTTGCGGCTGCCTTTTTTTGCGATCAAGAACAGTTCCCGGGGCTTAAAATTTCTGTGAAAGCTGATATAAGGGGTCAGGCTGGAGGCACTCTGAACCCATGTTTGAGAAATGGGTGTGTTAGTGACACAAGTTAAAGGTCCAAAATTGTTTGTTTTTTAAGGGAGGGTGTAGTTGGCGGAGTACTACTACCGGAATTCCACGAAGTTGAACACAAACTCTGTGAATTCCGCAACTTCGGTCCGCTTTCCACTCATTAAAACAGAGACCTCATAAACTTTTAGTAAAATGACAAGTATCTCTGTTTTTACATGCTAAAACGCATATAGTCATTTCACAAAAGTGGAAATGAAAATTTAGCAAGCAGTGAGAGAGGTGATGATTTTGAGATCCTCCCTAACCTAGGGGAAAACCAAGCAGATGCCTTGAAAACAAAGAGCACATCTTGCTGAACCATTTGGTGGTGGTCCCATCCTCTTAGGACCACCCCAAGCACAGTTATGGGCAAAAATACAATCCCAACCTAAGGCCCTGCAAAGCATTATGGGACGAGATTAGCAGTGGGCAGTGAATATTATAGTATCCAATATCAAAATAATTCTACAAAGAGCTGCAGTTCAACTGGTCGTTACTAGGTGTCCCTCACGAGTCAAATGCAAAAGCATTGAAACCCTTTCATGAAGCTGCAGTTCAGCTCTTTGTAGAATTTATAGTATTAGATCTCAGCTCAGGGTTTCAATGCTTTTGCATTTGACTCGTGAGGGACACCTAGTAACGACTAGAGGAACTGCATCTTCATGAAAGGGTTTCAATGCTTTTGCATTTGACTCATGAGGGACATCTAGTAACGACTAGTGGAACTGCAGCTTGATGTAATAATTTCAATGCTTTTGCATTTGACTCGTGAGGGACACCTAGTAACGACGAGTTGAACTGCAGCTCTTTGTAGAATTCTTTTGATATTGGATACTATAATATTCACTGCCCACTGCTAATCTCATCCCATAATGCTTTGCAGAGCCTTTGGTTGGGATTGTATTTTTGCCCATAACTGTGCTTGGGGTGGTCCTAACAGGATGGGACCACCACTGAATCGTTCAGCATGATGTGCTCTTTGTGTTCAAGGCATCTGCTTGGTCCTCCCCCTAGGTTAGAGGGGATCCCAAAATCATCACATCTCTCATTGGATGATATTTGTGAATTGGTTATATGCTTTTTTTTTTTTTTTTTTTTTAGCATGTACAGTTGCTTTATCAAAGCATTTGTGGGTACAGTTTAGTAGCTGATTCCACTACGCGGGGAGGGGCGGAGTGTTTGCTTGAATTCT
The DNA here is from genome assembly GCA_963921515.1 of Calotriton arnoldi. Lineage (NCBI taxonomy): Eukaryota > Metazoa > Chordata > Amphibia > Caudata > Salamandridae > Calotriton > Calotriton arnoldi. The sequence goes on from CAWUFW010017453.1 coordinate 106,711, forward strand.
GTGTTTTTAATGGAATGCGTAGTTAACAATTCTCCGCAAACTCCGCTAGCGGAGCGGAGTTCATTGCCCACCCCTATTGTTTTTAATCATGCATGATATTCGTGATGGCGCTGCGATCATCAGCATGGCCCCCCATGTACTGTCGCGGGGACGCTGCGACTATCACGGCATCTTCGCGAATATTGGTGAAAATGTAAAAAAGGAAATAAATATATATATATATATGCACACCTGCCATCAGTTTTATCTACACACTCACACACCCATCCATACACATTTCCTGCACCCAGTGACACACCCATTCAGAAACTCATACACCCACTGACAGTTGCACTGTAAGACTGACACACCCACTTACGTCAGAAAGTCATGCATCTTCTCACCGACCCACTGAGACACTCATGCACTCTCTCAGAGAACAACTCACAGACTCATGCACATACTCATAGGTTACAGGGATGGTATGATTAGGAAATTGCATTAAAAAAACCTTAGAAATTCACTGACAAAACCAAAAGTTACAGGGACATTATAGTTAGGAACTAGAATTAAAAAAACCTTAGAAATTCCCTGAAAAAACCAAAGGTTACAGGGACGTTATAGTTAAGCTCATATTTCACTTGTACAAAACCAGGAAAATTCTGTAGTTATAGTTAGCTCAGCTAACTATAACTTACGCCCCTGCAATGCACTGCTGTTGTCCTCACATTACATCATTCATGACATGGTCAGTGACATCACTGATGACATTACTGATGACATCTCAAATTTTAAATATGGTCGCCTTTTTTTTGCAATATGTTTTTATTATTGTAATTGCTTTTATGGTTGTTTATACATACTGAATAAAGCTTGTTTTGTTTGATTGACATCACTGATGACATCATCCACAGAACCACTCACACATCCATTCACACCCCCATACAACATCTCATGCACCCACTCCCACACAACCACTGAGATACCCATTCAAAGCCCCACACAAATACTCACACACATACTTACTGATCCATAGAGCCCCTCACACATCAGCTCACCCATACAGCCACTATGGCAACCACTAACTCACATATACAGACACTTATACACCTACTCACTGACCAATACAGCCACTCATACATCAATTCAAACGGACATACAGACATGTACACATCTATTTTTACACCTATACAGCCACTCACACACTGAATCATCACCCATAGAGATTCTCACATACCTACTCACTCACTAATACAGTCAATCACTCACCCATATATTTACCCACATACCCACTCATGTACTCATACAGTTACTCACACACCCACTTACTTACTCATACATATACTAACACATGTACTCACTCACCTACACAGTCACTGAGACAAGCACATACTCTCCCATGCAACATGTCTCACACTCACTTACTCACAAATACATCCACTGACAAACCCATTCACTCACCCATACACCCACTTATACACCCATTCATGCACCCATACAGCCACTAATGTACCCTGTCACTCACCCACACAGACACTTATGTACCTGCTTAGTCATCCATTCATCCACTCATGCACCCTCTAATTCATCATTACAGCCACTTACACACCCACTCGCTCACCCATACAGATACTCACACAGCCACTCACTTACTCATACACCCACTGACACACCTACTCGCTCACCCATACAAAACCTCACCCACCCACTCACTCATGTATACAGTTTCTCACATACCCACTCACTCTTCTATATACCGCTGACACACCCACCCGCTCACCCATACAGGTACTCCCATAGCCACTTACCATAGTATATATGTTTAACACTCAGTAAATTTAAGAAAACACTCACAATCACTGGATGATGTTATCAGTGATATCATCAGTGATGTTATTTGAGATGTCATGAGTGATGTCATTTGAGATGTCATCAGCGATGTCACTGACCATGTCATGAGTGATGTAATATGTGAAGTTCTAAGTCGTGCATTGGGGGGAGTAAGTTATAGTTAGCTTGCCTAACAATAACTGCTAAATGTTTCAGGGTTTGTACGAGTGAAATGTGAGACTAACTGTAACATCCCTGTAACCTTTGTTATTCTTTGAAAAAACCAAAGGTTGCAGGGACATTATAGTTAGTCTCACATGTCACAAACACAAAACCATAGAAATTAAGCAGTTATAGTAATCTGAGCAAACTATAACTTATGCCCCTGCATTGCACTGCTTATGACCTTACCTATTACATCCCTCATGACATGGTCAGTGACATGGTCAGTGACATGGTCAGTGACATCACTGATGACATTTCAAATGATATCACTGATGACAGCATCCACCGAATCACTCACACATTCACTCACACCACCAGACAACCTCTCATACACCTACACCTACTGACACATCCATACAACCACTCGCACACCCACTTATTCATCCACAGAGGCACTCACACAGCCAATCACTCACACAAACAGCCACTTACTTACACATACATCAACTCACATAGCCACTCACTCACCCATACAGTCACTCACACAGCCACTCACTCACCAATATATCTACTCACACAGCAAGTCACTCACCCATACATCCTCTCAACAGAGCCGCTCATACCCACACAACCAATTACATACCCATTCACACATCCATACAAGCACTCACATGTCTACTCACTCATATGGCCACTCATACAGTCACTCTCCAATACAGCCATTCCCACATCTACTCAGCTAACCAAACACCCACTCAAACAACCACTTACACACCCTAACAGCCACTTACACACCCAGTCACTCAACCATATAGTCACTCACACAGTCACTCAGACACCCAAACAGCCACTCACACACCTACTCACCCAACCATACAACTCGCACAGCCACTCACTCACCAGCTACTCACACACCCACTTATTCACCTATACAGCTACTCACACATCCAGTTATTTACCCATACAACCACTCACACACTCATTCACACACCCAAACAGTCACTCACACATGGATACACACAGTTGCACAGCCACTCACATAATATATGTTAGAAATAGTATCCCTCATTAGTAGTGCACAAAGTAAACTAATTTATCTTTTGTAGTACCTTAGTATATATGTTTAACACATAAACTTTTAGAAAACACTCACAATCACTGGATGATGTCATTAGTGATGTCATATGTGATGCCATCAGTGATGTCACTGGCCATGTCATGAGGGATGTAATTTGTGAGGTCATATGCCATGCATTGCTGGGGTGTAAGTTATAGTTATCTCAGGTAACTATGACTGCTGCAGTTCGATGGTTTTGTGCATGTGAAATCTGAGCCTAACTATAGCGTCCCTGTAACCTTTGCTTTTTTCAGTGAACTTTCAAGTTTTTTTATGTTATTTCCTAACTATAATGTCCTTGTAACCTTAGTTTTTTTGTGAATTTCGAAGATTTTTTTAAACCTGTAACCTTTAAAAGTGGGTGTGTGAGTGGCTGTATTGGTCTGTAAGTGAGTGTGTGAGTGGCTATATTGGACTGTGAGTAGGTGTGTGAGTAGCTGTGTGGGTCAGTAAGTGGGTGTATGAGTGAATGTATGGGTCTGTAAGTAGCTGTGACAGTGTCTGAGTGGGTCTGTAACTGGGTGTGACAGTGTCTGAGTGTGTGGGTTTGTGTTACTATCCTTGTGGGGACTTGAGTGTGATAACACACTCACGCTGTGGGGACTTGATTGCACTGTGGGGACCTGAACCCAAGTCCCCACAAGGCAATGTCTTGTGAATGATAAAAAATGACTTCAGGAACATCTGTGTCAATTTTTACAACTTTTTAAAAAAGTGCCTTGTGGGGACCTGTGTTTCACCAAGTGTGTTTATATTTTTGCTCGGCTCTGCCCCTGTAGACAGGAGACGGTACTGCAGTCCTAAACACACTTTGCATTTAAACACACTTTGCTCACCAGAAACACATACTAGCACCAGAAAGGACAGGCATTTCGAAGAAAAAGCTGCAAAACAAAAAAAAATTAAGAATCACTTAGGCTAAAACTAATGCATATGCCAAAGCTTGTTAAGCTCTGCATGTACTGCCATGCCATTTCCCCACTTGTTCTGTAACTTCTCTGCTCGTCTCCAAATCAGAGCCATTTTAAGGCATGGGCAAAGTTGGCTAAATTAAAATTGCCACCCACTACTCATAATATACATGTTCAATTTGTAAAGAACACTTAACATCAATAATATTGTCTAAAACAAAATTACATTATGCGTTTTTTCCAGACATGCAGGATTTTTAAAATGTTTCATTGGGAAAGATAGAAAATTCAATGCAGCTTATTGCATCCACTGCAAAGCAGATACATTAAACACTAAATTCCATTCCACCCTACAATATATTTTCTACTCCTTAAACAGGGAAATGTTTACAAGAACCTCCAAAATGTCTTTTAGCATGATTACTATTGAGAGAGTAGAAACCGAAAAGCAGCATTCAGAGCAGAACTTCAGGATGACCGCTCGTAGAAGTGCAAATGCGCGATTGTGCATTTCAAAAGGTTAATTAGCATGACAAGAGGCTAGTCCCTGAAAACCCCGAAGACGGTGAAAGACAGGAAAAGCTTCCTGGAGGGGGGATGGGCCCTTTTGCAAAAGAGCACACCTTGCTAAACTTGGTCTACAGAGAAGCAGCATGGCATACAACTGGTTTGCCATGAGAATAGCAAGAAAGGGGCCCAACATCTAAACAGAGACTCTCCGTGATTATCGCTCAACCTCACTACAAATTTATAGTTACAAAAACAAAATGAAATAACATTTGCAGGCACCATACAAAATTCAACGTGTGTTCCTACAATTACTCTGTTAATTATTGCATTCCAAACAAAACCATTCCCGAGCTGCACATGCAGCAGAGTTTGTGCTCTGTGAAAAGTTTGAAGGCGGAATGTTGGGAGGTGTTTGGATTCCTTTTTTATATGTTTAACAAGTTATTCTTCTCGAGACAATATTGACTAGCTATGTTGGAGAATGCACACAATAAACTACCTTTTCCTTTCGGAAAAACATTGCTCTTACTGAACAAAAGTGTGGCGAAAATAAAATGAGCGTAATACAAAGGCAAATGGGGAAGAAAGAGAGAAGACGAATGGAGACAAGGAGGAAAAGGGAATCGTAGAAAAAAGTACATGGAGAGGAATAAGAGGAGGAGGGAGTTGGAAAAGCAGGAGAATCAGGGCTATCACAGAGGGGAGATGAAAGTGCAGACAATGAAAAATAGGATCAGCTGAGAGAGGTATGCGCAAAATCGAAATTAAAAGAAAGAAGCAGCTACAGGAAACATGCAGTGCTGGCAAGCAAATAGCTGGGCAGAAAGGTAGGGAAAGCAAGAGCTTCTGAAGGAAATAAAGATACAGGGACTAACGAGGGGAGAGGGGAAAATACAGGGAGGGCAGGAACTGCTGTAGAAAGAGGAGCAGTTAAGGAAAACACCTGGGGGCAGATTTACAATTAACTAACGCAGCACGGCGCAGCAAGTCATTTTGCTGCGCCATGCTGCGTTAGTTTGGAAAGCACAGGGATGCGACATATTTACAAGAATATGTCGCATCCTTGTGCTTCCCCCTGTGCTGGCGCACAAACTGCAGCCATGCGCCGGCGCAGGCACCCTTGCACCATGGTGCAAGGATGCCTGCGTCGTGGGGAGATTGTTTTTGTGCAGGAAGGGGAACCTTCCTGCACAAAAACAATCACTACAACCATTTTCCTCTTTCAATGCGTGCTGCAGAATGCAGCACGCATTGAAAGAGAAAACGAGGAGAAATGAAAACATTTCTCCTCGGTGCGTCTCGCTACGCCACCTCTAGGGTGGCGTAGCTTCAGACGCATCTCCAGAGTTACGATTTCTCGTAATTCTGGAGATGTGTCTTGTTCCATGGGTGTTGCGTGGGAACACCCACAGCAACACCCATGGAACGCCCCTTCACCGCAAAGTGCTGCGTGTGAATGGGCCGTATTTACAAGGAGAGGAAAAGTCACGCAGGGTGGCTTTTCCTCTCCTTGTAAATATGGAGCAGCCCCCTGGAGAGCAGCGCAATTTTGCAAGGGTCTGTCCCTTGGCCAATGTGAGTAGATATTCCAGTTCTAACTTTTTTTTTCACTGTGACACGTAGTCTCAAGGCCAGCTTTTAGGGTGGTGCAACCGGTGCAGCTGCACCTGACGCTGACCATAGGCAGTGCTGCATTTAGAATTAACTTATGGGTTTAAAAGCACCTACTGCAGAGTTCCTTGTGTGTCCAAACATTTTCCGCTAACAATAAAAATGTCAGGATATCATTGGTGATTAATGTTTCTGCTATAGAGAGGGACTGGAAATTTTTCTAGTGTCAGTTTTGACTCATAAAAAGAAGTGCAGAGTGTTAATATGCCAGCTGCAAAGAGCGTGTACCATGCAGATCACAGAACAATCTTTTATGTGTATAGCTCAGTGGGTTACTGCTTTTGTCACAGAGAACTGTTTGTTACTTGTAGTTCACAAGTTATAATCCTAACATAGCACAGTGATCTATGAAATGTCATTAAAGAGTTGCATGCAAAGTGCACAGTATACGTTAGAATGTTATATGCCTTATCCCCGGTCTTTCATTATCCTAATGTTGCTAAAAACGGGTTTGTTTTGATAGAAATACATTCTTATTAGTAAAACCAGTGAGACCTACCTCTTTGCTGACTCCAGACGCCGTGAGGGGAGCGGCCAGTATTCCTGACATCACGCCATAAGGGAACGGCTGTGTTCTCTCCTACACGCCGTGAGGGAAAATGGCCGGCGCATACTAAAGCCTACAACTCTCAGCGGCCCCCTGAGACCAGTGGCGCACATCTGACACGCCAGCTTGCGCCCGGAGGCGCTACAAAATCGGCAAGCACCCCCGCAGCGCGGGACGAGTGAGACCTACCTCTTTGCTGACTCCAGACGCCGTGAGGGGAGCGGCCAGTATTCCTGACATCGCGCAGTGAGGGGAACGGCTGTGTTCTCTCCTACACGCCGTGAGGGAAAACGGCCGGCGCGTACTAAAGCCTACAACTCCCAGCGGCCCCCTGAGACCAGTGGCGCACCTCTGACGCGGCAGCTTGCGCCCGGAGGCGCTACAAAATCGGCAAGCGCCCCCCGCAGCGCGGGACGCGCGCGTGCGGCGCCCGGGCCAAGCCCGGGCCAAGGGCGGGCCCGTCCTTGCCCGTCAAAGCCCGAAGAAGGCCGGGCTGGGCCATATCCCTTGGTTTTTGTTTCCTGGCATCTCCACTACAGCGCTAAGATCATACAGGCTATATATATGCCGAAGTGGGACATGAACTAATTGTCTACAAACTATGATTAGTACCCATTGGACAATTCTTATCCCGATTTTACTAAAAGTATCTTTGTTCTTTTAGCAAATTATTTGTTCAAGTATTTTTATGTTATATTTAAATGCAAAAATCTAAATTGAGGATACTAAATAATAGAGGCAGATAGTTGTGATACTTTTGGGTTGCTTTTTATTCTATTGATATTATTGGATACAGGAATATCTGCTTTGTATTCCCAATTTAACCTTATCGTAAGTCACTACGGTGATTACATAGCTAAGATAGCAGCCTTGCAATAAGTCATCAAGGCAGTAATGGGGAAGAGGAAAGCAGCAGAAATGATGACAGGGAGGAAAAAGATAGCAAGGATGCAAAAATTGGCCAAATCTGCAGCAGAGAACTGCACTTTGGCCGCTATCGACGATTTAATAGAAGAGGTAGAAAATATGCTGTCCAGTGGAAAAGAGAATAGTACTAAGGGGAAAAGTAAAATCTCATCCTACTATAGCAGAAGAGAAAAAGTGGCTCCAGCAAAGCCAAACAGCCCAACTATTATTGTTCACCAAGCACATAACAAAACGCCATTGCAATTACCAGCCGCATCACCATTAAAGTTAGGACTGGGTACTGGTACGACTCCCTCCCCTAGCTCTAACGTTCCTGATAATATAGATAGGGATCAAGGTAATCTAATATACAGTGAGATCATAAATGTGGAGTGCTCAAATAGATACTCACCCCTAGATGATAATCTGAAGGAAGTCCAAGCAGAGCAAATACCAGGAAAAGACGGAAATAGTCCAATTAATTTTAGTTTAAATGGGGAATATATGCAGGGACAGGTACATGATACCCATACACTTGCGTTGGACCTCTACACAAAACTCAACACAGTTCAAGAAGAGGTTCTGACAATTAAAAGAATGATAGAGGCATTAACAAGTCACTTACACAGAGATCTAGGAGTTGTAACCAATGCACCAGGGGACCAAAAACAAACAGGGAAGAAATCTCATTACACTAACATGGAGAACCAGGTATTTAAACCACCGTCTAGAGCTACCTTAAACTATCCCCCAAAGAAGACCATAAATCAGAGTAATAATCCAATCCCAAAACCTTACCCCAAACTCATTCTGGAGAAACATGTGACTAATATGCACGATCATTCAAGACCATTTATATCACAACAACAAATGCAATGCGTAAATCCAGACTTAAAAATCCAGCACCCAAATAGGCTACCACAGAGTGTCCAAGGATTGGGAAGGGGGCTTGGGGGTCCCGAAGGGAAATATGGACAACGCCAGGCATTTTACCTCCCAATTAGGGAGGAACATAATCCGCACAATGTGTTTCTCACCAATGTCCCGAGATTAAATCCAGGCAGTAGAGAAGATAGGGATTCCCTTGTAAATAAAGCTATATATTGGATTAGGAGGGAACGGCAGTGTCTCTCCATAATAAGATCGGATATAAAAAATGCTGAAAGGATTCCACAAGATGATGGGAATTTGGATGATATAAGGTTAACATTCTACTCCAAATCCATTGCTGAGAACTTAATAACTATGAATTTAAGAACTCACTCACTTTTCAATTCCAAAATTAATATTAGGCAAAACAAAACCGGTACAGACAATCGTAGCTTTGCTACAGACATCTCTGGGGGGCAAAGCAACCTTGAAGCTATAGATTGACTGATTCATGAGCGGAATTTGGATCTCCCAGGGAGGGGGACTCTACACCCTTTGGCTCAGGTTCGATGGGTAACTGATCTTGATGACCAATTTAATGTGGATATACAACATGAAGGATATAGTCCTGATGAAGGACAAGAAAATAACACTGTCCAGTTAGAAGGGCCTAAATGTGTCATCAATGCTGGTTCCCCTATTAAAAAATCTACATGTATAATATCTGAATGTGATTGCCCCGATACTTTGCCAACAGGTCTAATCGAAAAAGGATGGTGTCTTGGAATATAGCTGGCCTTGCAAAAAAACTGCAAGAACCAGATTGGCAGGATTATATTGAAACTTTTGAACTCTGCCTCTTCCAAGAGACGTGGGCAATGGAACCATTATTTAAAGTAGGCTACAGAACATTTAGTATTGAGGCCCATAAACCAATTAGAGGAAGACCATCTGGAGGCCTCTTAATTTGGATAAAAAACAATATAAATGCTTCCATAGATATTGTAACTACGGCCACTGATGACATCTTGGGCCTGAGTTTTAAATTTTCAAATAAATCCTGGTTATACTTATTCAATATATATATAAGACCAAGAGAATGCTCAAAAGAATCACCTATAATCCAGCACTTAGAAGAAGCCCTTGATTCTATTAGATCCAATGGGCTCATTGTAATTGGAGGTGACTTCAACTGTTGTTATGAACCCCTGCTGGGATTAAATACAATCCTTGAAGAAGAAGATCTGGCAATGGGTATCCCGTCCTTAGGGATAGAAAAGACCATGAGATGCTCTGTCTCTGCATTGCAATTATTTAATTTTACTGTAGAGAAGGGATTAAGGTCATGCAATGGTAGAACCCCCTCTGATCTCAAATGTTCTAACACCTTTTCGAGAGGTCCTTCTTCCTCTCGGATAGATTATATTATGGTAAGTGCTGCTCATTGGGATTATGTGCAGGACTTTAAAGTGGATGGCAGAAGAGAAAGTGATCATTTTCCTCTGTGTTTAGATCTTACAGCGAAACATTTTCTGCTACACCCACTGATACAATTGGGATTGGACTTAGAGGTCACACAGCCTATAGTGAGCATTAATAGGAGGGCAGTGAAATGGCCATCTATTCTGGGAAAGGTAGAACCCCTTACTTGTATTTATAATATTTTTTGTGATTTAGTATCGCTCTTTTTAAAAGAGTGCCCTGGAAGTTTATTTATAACACAGACTCATCAAAAGTTGGTGGAATGTATAAAACCTCATTTAACTAAATCGGTGACTGGGAAGACCAAATGTACTAAGAAGATTGGGTTGTCCAACCCATGGTTTGATAATGAATGTGCACTGACTAAACAAAGTTTAACCAGGGCCCTGCAAACCAAGGATATAATCTTGATCAGGCAATTAAGGAATGTGTACAATAAAGTTTTGAAAGCAGCCCGTACAAATTGGGAAGATGCAAGCTGGGAAGAACTGATAATAGCTTCAAAGACAGGCGATCAATTTTTGTTTTGGCGGATCATTGCAAATGGTACCAAAGCAAATAACCTGGCCCAGGACTATAATTTGGACCCCTGGACTTGGCATGGACATTTTGCTCAGCTATATGCCCTTCCGGCCCCAATGATTAGAGATCTCCCATGTAGCATTGAGGACCTTATGTCGTCAAACGAGATTGCACCACTACAATTTAGTGTAGAGGATACCACACTGGCCATAGCTGCTATTAAGCCATCGAAAGCCCCTGGCCCTGATAAGATCCCGGGCGATCTCTTTAAACATACACCTGAAGTGTGGGCTCCATATATTAATCTTCTATGTAATGCAATCGCTAGAGACGAGCCCATCCCAGAATCTTGGAAGGGCGCGGAGATCGTCCCAATATATAAGAAGGGCTGTAGGGACGATCCCGCTAACTATAGACCTATCAGTTTGATAGATATATTGCAAAAGGTTTATGCCAAACAGATCTTAGATAGGTTGAATGACTGGATGCTTGTAAATGATGTACTTTCCCCATGCCAGGCGGGTTTTAGAAGGAGGACAAGTACTATAGATCAAGTGTTCAGGCTGATAACTATAGCCTGGAAATATACAAGGCTAAGATCCGGTCATCTATACGTGGCCTTTATAGATTTAAAGGCCGCATTTGATTCAATCCCTAGAGACCTACTATGGTTAAACCTATTACAGCAGGGGGTGCCAAAAAATATCATAGTCCAGCTGGTCAGGCTTCATGAGAATACCTTTGCAAAAGTGCGTTGGGGTAAAGGGGGGAACTCACAGAAGAGATACCTGTCAAGAGAGGTGTTCGCCAGGGCTGTGTCCTGGCGCCAACTCTTTTCCTCCTATATGTTAATGACATGGTTGAGTTGCTCCAAAAATCCAATCATGACTCCCCGAAATTATGAGGGAACCACATCTGCGCACTAACTTTTGCTGACGACACAATTTTGTTGTCGCAAACGCCAAAGGGCTTGCAAAACCTTTTAAATACTCTTGATCAATATTGTAAACAAAAGGGGCTGGAAATAAACCCATTAAAAACTAAGTACATGACCATCAGGCCCCATAAATGTTTTAAGAACAACATAAAGCTGGATGGAGCAATTTTGGAGCGTGTCTCTAACTTTGTTTATCTTGGGGTAAACATCGACTCTAAACTCTCATGGAACCCCCAGATAATGAAATCTAGATCAATTTTGACGCAATACGCAGCACCAGTTATAAAAAAACTTTTCGCCACCACGACAAAGGCTGTTACACCAGCCCTTGAAGTTTACAAATCCAGGGCACAAACTGCTGCCTTATATGGCTCAGAATTGTGGGGGGGGGATCACTTTTACCTTTAATTATGGGGGAAAATAAGATCTTGAGGAGGTTTACTGCTCTACCCCAAAATACACCTGTGATCCCCCTAATGCTCAACCTGGGCATCAAGCGAATTGAGCAAAGGGCAGTTTGGATGACCTTATCATACTGGATAAGAATATGGACCACCGAGGAATTGCAAACCTATAGACAAGCATTGAGTGAATTATTGGCTCTTGACACTCATGTAACTTTTCCTTGGTTGGTCCACATCCGTAAATGGTTTTCGGACCTGGGTTTGAGCAGGTTCTGGGAACAACCGAATCTGTTGACTCCTGATTCAAAACGGGAAATTAAAACCATTTACTGGAATTTTATTAGGCACAATATCATTTCAAATTGTAGATCTGGTACACTCACAACCCAGTTTCTGATGTTTAAAATAACCCCCTGTTTCGAATCATTTTTAGATGAGATCGAACCTTTACTTGCTAAGGTATTGTATCTGAAATTTAGGTATGGTACTCTTCAAATAAAGTCGTTTACATCCAGGTGGGGACAAAAGCAGTTAGAGGGAAATGATTGCAAGTGTATCCAGTGCCATTTAGGAAGCGAAGAAGATATTGCGCATGTTTTATTTTTCTGCCCTGCATATGAAAATCCCAGAAAGAAATGGATAAAACCTCTGGGCAGGAAATTGTGCATTAGGAAATATACTGAAATGCTGCGTATTTTGAAAACTGATAGCTCCAAGCTAATTGTATTTGGTACTAGCAGATTTTTATCGGCTGCCAATTTTATTAAGATGAAGACAGGGCTTAAATTTTAAAATCTTAATTTTTTGTATTATAAAGGGAAAAGGAAAAAAAAGATATATATTTTTTTTTTATGGGAACCATATGAAACTCAAATGTTGACGTCGTATATAGTTAATGATATCATAAAACTTATAGGGGCCGATTCCGATCTCGGTCGGAGGCGCACCCAATACCATTCGGTCGGGAAAAAAGCCATGCGAAAGCCTGTTACCCGACCGAACCGTACGCGGGTCCGGCCGAGCGAGTACGATGCGAGTCGCCGACCGACTCGTCCGGGCGACCCGACCGCTCCGACCGACTCGTACCCGGACCGTACCGCTCCGACCGACTCGGTCGGACCCGGTTCGCACCGCGCAATGGAGACGTTTTCCGGCCGGGTAAGTACGATGCGCACCTCGACCGCTCCGACCGACTTGCGCCGTCCGACTCGAACTCGCTGTCGGAGCCGTACTTTGGGGGTCCGTGTCGGACCCCCTGTGCTGCGTACCCGTGCGAGCGCACACAGGGGGACCCAAGGGTCCCCCCTACCTGTGCGTGTACGCCGCGAGCGCTTCGCGGCGTACTCGCTGTAGAGGGCGCCCTTGTCCGCCTCGCACCCATTGAGGCAATGGGAGCCCGCGTACGCGTTGTACGACCGGCTCCCATTGAGTTCAATGGGAGTCCGACCGACTCGTGTCCGATAACATACGGACGCATCGGACTCGTTCGGTCGGACTGCACGGGTCCGATTCGGTCGGAAATCTCTCCGGGTCCGGCTCGGTCGGGGAAATTTCCGGCCCGAATCGGAATCGACCCCATAGTGTTGAAATTCCTTCTTCCATTTATGTAATGATATAGTAATCTTGATGAAATTGCATCTTGCACTTTGCACTTTATGGAATTAATCCCATCGTTCCCGACTGTAAAAACTAGTTTCTATGTTTTATAGCGGAATGCATATGTTAATGCGCTATTGATGGTTAATTACTCAGCATTTTGCACTTTGCACTTTATGGAATTAATTGAATAGCTGCTAGTTGCGAATATTCTACTGAATGTACTGTACTGTATTGCAACCAATATGAGGCTATCCGACATTCTGCACTTTGCATTTTTCATGTATATGCTGCTAATTGTAAATTATATCCTATGTACTGTATTGCAACTGAAATGAGGACTAATGAATTGTATATATTTTTTCTTTTTTTCTTTTATTAATAATAATAATGTTTTTGTATTTATTGATGCTTTGATGATTCTATGAATCGAATAAAGATGCTTTGATTGATTGATTAGTAAAACCAACCCCAAGCAATTTGGTACATTTTAAAGCCTGAGTTTGTGCTTCTCTAGGCCAAACTCTTAAAGTAAACTGCCTACAAGTATGGATGAAGGGATTCCTACACCTTTTAATCCTCATTGCCTTCTGTAACGTTTTCTATAGATTGGTTTACACACGTATCATTCATTGTCCCAGTATAATGTGTGTGTGATGAAGTGCTCTGAAACCCTACTTTGGTATGAGTAGTGCTATAAAACAAATACAATGTATGAGAAAGCAGTGGCGGCTCTTCCGCTTAAGTGGAGAAGCGTCATCCCACTGCTTTTCTCGGTGTAAGAAAATAAAAAATAAAATGATAACTGTTATTATCATTTTATTTGTTCCTGCTGCAGCGTCCTGGAGGGGTGGGGCGGTTTTGCTTTGCTGACAGAGCAGGGGAGGAATGGTTTGCACTCCCTAAGTGTGCATGAATGTTTGGCCGGCCGTCTCGGGCCGGCCAAACATTCATGCCCACTTAGCATGTTCTCAACCCAGGCTGCATTACAGCCTGGGTGGAGAACATGCCCAGACTCCCATTCCCTGGCTGAGCGCCGAACCACGGCATTCAGACCAATCACAATGCTTCATTGCAGTGTTGTGATTGGCGATGGGGAGCCTGGGAGCTCGGATGCTTCCTGCCTTCTGTTTGCACTGGAGAAGCCAGGAAAAGGATGGAGGAGAGGCAGCGGCCAGCCAGCTGGACGGCCGGCCAGTAGGAGATTTTTTTTTTACACCTCCTCCTTCCCCTCTTCCCCCCCTCCCCGCCCCACTGCTGCTTCCTGGTAGCAGCCACCACTGTGTGAAAGAGCGGCTATGGAGATGTGAGGGGCACTGTTGAGGGAGGTAGTGAGGCGATCTGTGGAGAAGGAGGTCATGGAGGTGCCAAAACACGTTGGCTTAGATTATGGAGGACACGCTTTCGCCAACAACGATTTTATGCATATACATTGGACTGTATAGGTGTGGGTATTGTCCAAATATTTTTATGCTATTTGATTATTTGCACATGTGGGATATATAGAATGATATTGCACTATGCACTTTATAATTTCTATGCTGTTAATGGCAACCTTTTATGATCTTATATTGCTTATAGTTTGCATGGCCCATACCGTATTAGTACAGTTAAAACCTTTGATTTTGCAAAAGAGCATATTAAGTAATAGCATATGAAATACCTTTGAATACAGTAATAATATGAATGCATATGTGATAATAAGTAGTAGTTGCTGCTATATTTGTTTAAGCATTGTTGTTTAACCAACGTGTTTTAGCTAACAACTGTGTATTTATACATATTTATCTAACTTTTCAAGGCTATTGATTTATTTAATCAATTATATAATGGCTTTATCAATCGCGTAGTCATCATTATAAAATTTGTGCTACTGCATATATAGTGAAATACGTCAGGCATTTGTGCCTCAAAAAACTGACAATAGCAGTATTTTTTTGATGTCCTCTAAAGTAGCTAGTCACATGGTGTTGTATCACTTTAAGAATGCACAAAGCACGTAGCGCGATCATGTGATGAAGGCCACTGGACGTGGCCGAAACGCGTCATGGGCAGCACACTTTCAACAAAGGATTAATTTTGCACCACGCATTAACGGAGTCCGTGCCTGTTTGTGCAATATATGCACTGAAGGGATTGTTTGGAGTCATATATATATATATATATCTATATCTCTATCGATATACATATATATATACAGCTGTAAATCTAAATAAACGAGAAACTTACTGTATATCCAGCCCCTGTGTCGGTGTCCATTGCTTAATCAAAGGAACTCGAGTTGGAGTTTGATATATATATATATATTTTATATATATATATACTGCCTACTGGCTTATGCCAGTAGGTAGTTATAGTTAGGATCTAGTTTCCATAGGAAAAGTGTTTTTTTGACCTGACTATATCTTTGGAGCTGTTTGACAAATCTTCACAAACTTTTTCAACAAAAGTAAACTGTTTCCATCTATGCAAGTCTGAGTAAGCGTTTCCTTCTTTGTGTTGGATTTCTTGTCATATTTCTGCCAGTGGGCTTGTCCAGCATCAAGCTTCACCTCTCACGGGCCCTGGTGAAGTATTGAGCTGTTGGTGAACATATATATATATATATATATATATTATCTACTGGCGGTCGCCAGTAGATAGTTATAGTTAGGACCTATTTTCCATAGGAAATCCGAGACATTCTATTTGAAATAACTCTCTTGCCGGTTGACGAATCTTCGCGAAATTTTCAAACTTTATGGCCCGCTCCGGTCCGCTCCTACCCTGAAGGTTTCGGGGTGATTCGTCAAGCGGGGGCCGAGAAAAAAGGGGGGTCCCAAAACGTGTTTTCCCCATTCATTTTCCCTTAGGAAACTTTAGACACGGCTACAGCCCGAACTGCTGAACGGAATTACACCAAATTTGGCAAAGAGGTAGTTCTTGGTTCAGAAAGAACCCTTTTTGTTAAATGGTGTAAATCCGTTCAGTAGTTCCAGAGAAAATCAAAAGAAAAATCACATATATATCTATGGCCGCGTCGGATTCGCGCACCCTCCCGATCACGAGCTGCATGCTAATTGGCTGTCAAGTGGCTGTCAACACTCCAAATCAGGAAGTGATGGCAGCCATTTTGTCCCTCCGAGGGACAGAAACAAGTGTGCAAAGCGCAAAAAGGGGGCAGGGTAGAAACACCCTGACCCCCTAGGTCTGCTCAGGGGGTCCCACAAGGAACCCCTGGGCAGAAAAAAGCATTTTTTTTTTTTTAAATCGGCAGGATGCGCTCAGGGTGCACGGATCCTGCCAATTAGAAATAAAAACCCAGAAGAAACAAGTGCGCAAAATGCACAAAGGGGGCAGGGTAGAAACACCCTGACCCCCTAGGTCTGCTCAGGGGGTCCCTCAAGGACCCCCTGGGCAGAAAAAAGCATTTAAAAAAAAAAAATCGGCGGGATGAGCTCAGGGTGCGCGGATCCCGCCGAGAAAAACGAAGCGCGGTCTCCGCGCTCCGTTGTTAGTGGCCCCCGGGTGGGCCAAGTCCCGGGGGCATGCAGGGTTTCTTTTTAATATGTGGGGGCCTCTAAGGCCCCCAAACCCCGGGGACCGTCACCCCCGGGGCTTAAAAAAATAATGGTGCGGGAGGGCTCTTTGCCCTCCCGCTGCCTCGAGGACCGCCACCTCCCCGGGGCTTCTTTTTTAAAATTATTTGACCTGTGTGGGGGGCTCCAGCCCCCACACGCCCCGAGACCGCCACCTCCCGGGGCACTAAAGGTTTGAATATGGGGGTCCGTTACGGACCCCAAAGCCCCGAGGACCACCACCTCCCCGGGGCTGTGCACTAGATGGGAGGGGGCCGCGCGGCCCCCTCCTGGAGCCCTTGATGGCCCTGGGGACCGCCACCCACCAGGGCCGGCTCCTGCAGTGTCCCGGGGTGCCTACCCCCGGGACACTGTAGTTTGCTATGACAGGACAGGAGCCTCGCGGCTCCCGTCCTGTCATAGCAAACTTAGTTTGCATTTTGAAAGAGAGAGCAGGAAACCTGCTCTCTCTTTCAAAATGCAAACAATTGCTTTCCACATGGGGAGCAGCATGTTAGCTGCTCCCCATGTGGAAAAGCAATGCCGGCTCGCGCAGGAGGCGGGGAGCCGGCTGGAACTGTGGGGGGATTGGGGACCCCCACAGTCCCCAACCAGAGGCCAGGCCCCGGGGGATGGGGTCCCCGGGGCCATAAGTGGCCAGGGAGGGGGCCACGCAGCCCCCTCCCCAAATTATAAAAAATTTAAAAAAGGGCAAGGCCGGCCCCGGGGATGGGGTCCCCGGGGCCTTAAATGGCCTGAGGAGGGGGCCACGCAGCCCCCTCCAAATTAAAAAAATAAAAATTGAGGGCATGCCCCGGGGGATGGGGTCCCCGGGGCCAAAACAGGCCCAGGGAAGGGGGCCACGCGGCCCCCTTCCCGTTTTTTTTTTAGTTAAAAATAAAATAAAATGCTCAGGCCCCGGGGGATGGGGTCCCCGGGGCCAAAAGTGACCAAGGGAAGGGGGCCATGCAGCCCCCTCCCAATCAAAAAAAAAGAAAAAAAAAGACCGGCATCGTGCCGGAGGCCCGCCCCCTCCCTGCAGCAGTCTGCAAACGCGCCCCCTGGCGCGTTTTGAGAAGGGAAGTAATTCCCCTTGAATACTGGGGGTCCCTGGGGGCAAACTAGCCCACCAGGAACCTCCAGTATGCGCCAGGGGCTGAGTTGCAGAGAGGTGTACAGAGGCCACGCCCCTTTTTACACCTCTCTGCAACGCAGCTCTGTGGCGCTTTGGAAGTACATGGTGGGCTAGTTGGACTCCAGGGACCCTCAGGATTCAAGGGGACTAAATCCCCCAACTCAAAACGCGCCACGGGGCGCGTTTGCACAGTGGTGAAGGGAGGGGCGGGGCTTCAGGTGACATGTGTGCAAACAGGCCCCGTGGCGTGTTTTAAGATGGGAAATTAAATCCCCTTCAATCCTGAAGGTCCCTGGGGGCCAACTAGCCCAACAGGTACGTCCAGAAAGCGCCACAGAGCTGCGTTGCAGAGAGGTGTAAAAGGGGTGTGGCCTCTGTACACGTCTCTGCAACGCAGCCCCTGGCGCATACTGGAGGTTCCTGGTGGGCTAGTTGGCCCCAGGGACCCTCATGATTCAAGGGGACTTAATCCCCCAACTTAAAACGCGTCACGGGGCGCGTTTGCACAGATGTCACCTCAGGCCCCGCCCCCTCCCTTCACCATTGTGCAAATATTCCTCTAAAATCAGCCGAACTCCGAATTCCGATTTACTCACCTGTTATCAGGAGAGAACCCAGTGCTGCATCTTTTAGCCCAGCACTGATCCTGAAAAGTAATTTTAACCGTACTTACCAGTAACTTGAATTTCCTTCCATAGGATATCATTGCCTGCTTTTTACTGAAAAAGTTTCTAAGTGTCGATTTTTGAAACATACAAATATTCCTCTAAAATCAGCCGAACTACAAATTCCGATTTACTCACCTGTTATCAGGAGAGACCTCAGTGCTGCATCTTTCAGCCCAGTACTGGTCCTGAAAAGTAATTCTAACCGTACTTACCAGTAACTTGAATTTCCTTCCATAGGCTAACATTGACTGGTTTCACTTGGAAATTCTTCTAAGTGTGCAGTTTTGGAACTTTATAATATTCCTCTAAAATCAGCCGAAATACGGATTCCGATTTACTCACCTGTTATCAGGAGAGACCTCAGTGCTGCATCTTTCAGCCCAGTACTGATCCTGAAAAGTAATTTTAACCGTACTTACCAGCAACTTGAATTTCCTTCCATAGGCTAACATTGACTGGTTTCACTTGGAAATTCTTCTAAGTGTGGAGTTTTGGAACTTTATAATATTCCTCTAAAATCAACCGAACTACGAATTCCGATTTACTCACCTGTTATCAGGAGAGACACCAGTGCTGCATCTTTTAGCCCAGCACTGACCCTGAAAAGTAATTCTAACCGTACTTACCAGTAACTTATATTTCCTTCCATAGGAATCCATTGTCTGGTTTTCAGCAGAAAAGTTTCAAAGTGTCGATTTT
Source organism: Calotriton arnoldi (assembly GCA_963921515.1). NCBI lineage: Eukaryota > Metazoa > Chordata > Amphibia > Caudata > Salamandridae > Calotriton > Calotriton arnoldi. Next base: position 126,217 of record CAWUFW010017453.1, read on the forward strand.
CACAAATTACAAATATTCCTTAAAAATCGCCTGTATGACTTAAACGCATTCTTTCAACTGTTTACAGGAGATGCACCAGTGCTGGATCCAGGATCCAACACTGAGTAAGAAAAAGTAACAATAACACTACTTACCTGCTAAGTGAATTTCCTCCCATAGGATAACATTGGTGATTCTATGTGAAAAAGTTTCTAAGTGTCAACTTTTAAAATACAATAATATTCCTTAAAAATCACTACTGTAACCAAAACGCTTTTACTCAACTGTTTACAGGAGATGTCCCAGGACTGAATCTAGGATCCAGTCCTGTGGTTAGAAAAGTAATCCATAAAGTAACTAATTGCATTTAACTAGAAATTCACATTCAGCTCAATGTTGCATTGTGTTTGAAATTGTGTTGCCCATTGCAATAACGGTAACTACTGTACTTAAAACTCTATTGCCTATTTGCAAACTATTTAAACTAAAGTAATTCATTCAGAGAAAGTATATTTTGTAATGTAATGTATAATGTAATTACAATGTAATTTAATAAATAAAATATCTAAAAATAAATAGTTTTAAAAAATGTAGTAAATCAGTATCAAAAAAATAAATATAACAATTAATACATTTAAAAATTGTCATTTACAAAACCTTTGAAATTCACTGAAAAAACCATAGGTTTTAGGGGCGTTATAGTTAGAAATTAGCATTTAAAAAACCTTTGAAATTCACTGAAAAAACCATAGGTTTCAGGCACGTTATAGTTAGAAATTAGCATTTAAAAAACCTTTGAAATTCACAGAAAAAACCATAGGTTTCAGACACATTATAGTTAGAAATTAGCATTTAAAAAACCTTTGAAATTCACTGAAAAAACCATAGGTTCTAGGGACAGTTATAGTTAGTTGGACATTTCACTCGTACAAAACCCATGAAATTCCCCCGTTATAGTTAGTTCAGCTAACTATAACTCGCGCCCCGCAATGCACTGCTGATGACGTCACATATTACATCACTCATGACATGGTCAGTGACATCACTGATGACATCACTGATGACATCTCAAATGACATCACTGATGACATCACTGATGACATCATCCACGTGATAATCTGATGCACCTCCTCACACCCTAATATAACCTTTGATACACCCACGCTAAATTACAGACTGCCATTCGCAAAACCATAGACACTCCAACACCAATAACTACATACCCACTCACTGATTCTTAGGTCTACACACACACATCCACTCACTCACCCGTACAGTCACTCATACTTATGGTCACTCAGTACAGGACTATCATATGCACTCTTACTCCTATATAGACAGTCAAACACCGCCACTCATCCATAGAGGTACTGACACACCTAGTCAGTCATGCAAATAATTAAACACACTGCCATTTACTCACCTATACAGTTATACACACACCAGCTCACTTAATCATACAAATACTAGCACATTGTTACGCTCTTATACAATCACTGATACAAGCACACACTCATCCATACAGCCACTATCACAATCACTCACTCTCGCTAATAGCTATTTATATACTCCAACACACATATATACTGCCTTTCACATATGTAGTTACTCACACATGTACCACTGGGACATACATTCACTCACTAACACACTCTTACACAAACTTACCCACCCATACAGTCTATCACAGATGCACTCTTGAAACCATCCACCCAGTGAATCACCCACTCACACATCTATGCACAGAGTCGCACACACCCCTCCCACACAAACACTCAGGCACCCATACAGATACTCAGACAACCATTCAATAACTCATATACACACTCATGTAGCTATTCACAAACACATGCAGCCACTTACACAGCAACAGACAGACGGATACAGACATTCACCCAGTTTAGTCACTAACCCATGCATTCAGTAAGATACGTTAAATCACTCACTTATAGAGTCAGTCACGCACCTGCTAAATCATCCATACAGACACTTATACACCCACTCATTCTTCAATACGTCTTTTCCTATATATATTAAAAATATTTAAACTTTACAGAAACACACAGTCACTGCATGATGTCAACAGTGATGTCATTTGAGATGTCATCAGTGATGTCATCAGTGATGTCACTGACCATGTCATGAGTGATGTAATATGTGACGTCATCAGCAGTGCATTGCGGGGCGCGAGTTATAGTTAGCTGAACTAACTATAACGGGGAATTTCATGGGTTTTGTACGAGTGAAATGTCCAACTAACTATAACTGTCCCTAAAACCTATGGTTTTTTCAGTGAATATATATATATATATATATATATACAAACAAGAGCTCCTTCCGGAAACACAGGGACCCAAGAGAAGTGGCACACACGCCGGCAGAGCGTACCGGCAATTAACAGCACATGCAATCCAAAGATGAGTGTGCTCTCAGGAAACCAGAGTCCACGACACGGTAATTTGGCAAAGCGTTTATTTACACGACGCGTTTCGACTGCAGCCGCAGTCTTGGTCACGTGTTATAGTTAGTTAGTTGGACATTTCACTCGTACAAAACCATAGAAATTCCCCCGTTATAGTTAGTTCAGCTAACTATAACTCGCGCGCCCGCAATGCACTGCTGATGACGTCACATATTACATCACTCATGACATGGTCAGTAACATCACTCATGACATCACTGATGACATCTCAAATGACATCAATGATGACATCACTGATGACATCATCCTTTTGATAGAGTGGCAGACCTCCTCTCACCCTAATATAACCTTTGATACACACACTCAAAAATACAAACTAACATTTTCAAAACAATGGACATACCAATACCAGTTACAACACACCTATTCAGTAATTCCAAGATCTACACACACATCCACTCATTCACCAACAGTCCCTATACAGTCACTCATACATGTACTCACTCATCATATGTACTCATACACCTATACATCCTGTTACACACCGCCACTCATCCATAGAGTTACTCACACACATAGTCACACATGCAAACAAAGTATCAAACATCCATTTACTTGCATATACAGTTATACACACACTACCACACTTACTTCTACAGAAACTTACACATACTTACTCTCTTAAACAATCACTTATAGAAACACCTACTTATTTGTACAGGAACTCTTCCAATCTCTCACTCTCACATATACTCACTTATATACACCAATACTCACATATACTAGTTTAAAACATATGTAGTTACTCATAAAGACACTATTGAGACAGTCATTCACTCACTAACACACCCATACACATACTCATCCACCTATACAGTCCTGCACACATGCTGTCTTCAACACATACAAACAGTGAGTCACTCATTCATGCTTCTATGCACTAAGTAATACCCCCACCGAACCATACAGACACTCAGACACTCATACTGATACTCAAAAAACCAACTAATAACCCATATAGACACTCATGTAGCTACTCACCAACCCATGCAGCCACTTATACACAAAGTGAGAGACTGATAGATATTTTCATATTTAAACATTACTCACTAACCCATGTATTCACTAAGATACACTTAGTCAGTTATACAATCAATTTTACAAAACAAAATCATCCATTTAGACACTTATATACCCATTTATTCTTCCATCGACCTTGAGATATACATATATAAAACATATTTAATTTTCAGAAAAACACTCATTCACTGGATGATGTCATCAGTGATGTCATCAGTGATGTCATTTGAGATGTCATCAGTGATGTCATCAGTGATGTCACTGACCATGTCATGAGTGATGTAATATGTGACGTCATCAGCAGTGCATTGCGGGTGCGCGAGTTATAGTTAGCTGAACTAACTATAACGGGGGAATTTCTATGGTTTTGTACGAGTGAAATGTCCAACTAACTATAACGCCCCTGAAACCTATGGTTTTTTCAGTGAATTTCTAAGGTTTTTTAAATGCTCATTTCTAACTATAACGTGCCTGAAACCTATGGTTTTTTCAGTGAATTTCTAAGGTTTTTTAAATGCTAATTTCTAACTATAACGTGCCTGAAACCTATGGTTTTTTCAGTGAATATATATATATTTATTATACTATGTATACATGTGAAAATGTCTCGGTCCCCTGTTTGCCTCGGTGACACGGAAAAAATGGGTGGAACTGATGTCAGCACGCCGACGAGGTTCTCTTATGGCTCTGATGACGTCATACGGTGTCGCGAGCGGAGCCATGCTATTATGACGTCCTCGTTGACGTGGGAGAGCTAGGAAAGAATTTCCGTGGAATGCTGGTGCAGGGGATATTCACCTAAGTGTTCAGGCTAGTCCTTTGGGAGCAACTGTTTATGTTGCCACTCCAGAAACCGAAACCAGTGATCCGAGGGCAGAGGCCCTGCAGATGGCACACGAGGTGGGGTGCCCAGTCGTGTGCACCGGCGGGGCAGCGAAGTGACAAGCACCACAACCCACAAAAAAGGTAACGAGGGCACTGAATAACACAGGATCTTCTCTTTGTATCTGGCAGGAACAACGAAGTTAAAATGCCCTAGTACCAAAATGTAGAATTAGTGCTACAACGGTCTTCAAGAGGACCTGCGATGCCGCTTCTGCCTCCCGTACCCTGGAGGTGGCACATGGGTCACGCGGTACGGTCATACTGCGGTGGGACGCACACTCGTTGACCTCTCATGGCACTGCTCCACACATCAGGGAGGACGCTTTCCATTAGCTATGTTTTCTGATGACATGTCGCGCCGGCCCCGTCCAACAACAGAACTCCTTTAGATCCAAACAGACTCTTCCACTCTCTCTTACCGGAAGTGAAACCAGGCCACGCGGACACTTTCACAATACAACAGCCGGGAATGCACTTTTTGGTAAAAAAACACATTCCTTCCTCCTAATTAATCAAATAAACGTCTCACTGAAGAACAGGGGCCAGCTTCGATCGGTAAACAGCCGTTACAATGACTTTTTTACTTTGCGATACCATTACAACGCATGCATTACCACACATGCGTTGTACATCACGAAGTCATTACTACGCATTTTTTTAGAACGCATGGTCATTTACCACGCATGCCTTTACAACGAATTTTGTTGTAAAGGTATGTATGGTAAATGACCATGCGTTCTAAAAACATGAAACCCTTTCATGAAGCTGCAGTTCAGCTCTTTGTAGAATTTATAGTATTAGATCTCAGCTCAGGGTTTCAATGCTTTTGCATTTGACTCGTGAGGGACACCTAGTAACGACTAGAGGAACTGCATCTTCATGAAAGGGTTTCAATGCTTTTGCATTTGACTCATGAGGGACATCTAGTAACGACTAGTGGAACTGCAGCTTGATGTAATAATTTCAATGCTTTTGCATTTGACTCGTGAGGGACACCTAGTAACGACGAGTTGAACTGCAGCTCTTTGTAGAATTCTTTTGATATTGCCCACTGCTAATCTCATCCCATAATGCTTTGCAGAGCCTTTGGTTGGGATTGTTTTTTTTGCCCATATCTGTGCTTGGGGTGGTCCTAACAGGATGGGACCACCACTGAATCGTTCAGCATGATGTGCTCTTTGTGTTCAAGGCATCTGCTTGGTCCTCCCCCTAGGTTAGAGGGGATCCCAAAATCATCACATCTCTCATTGGCTGACATTTGTGAATTGGTTATATGCTTTTTTTTTTTAGCATGTACAGTTGCTTTATCAAAGCATTTGTGGGTACAGTTTAGTAGCTGATTCCACTACGTGGGGAGGGGCGGAGTGTTTGCTTGAATTCTGTGTTTTTAATGGAATGCGTAGTTAACAATTCTCCACAAACTCCGCTAGCGGAGCGGAGTTCATTGCCCACCCCTATTGTTTTTAATCATGCATGATATTTGTGATGGTGCTGCGATCATCAGCATGGCCCCCCATGTACTGTCGCGGGGACGCTGCGACTATCACGGCATCTTTGCGAATATTGGTGAAAATGTAAAAAAGGAAATAAATATATATATATATGCACACCTGCCATCAGTTTTATCTACACACTCACACACCCATCCATACACATTTCCTGCACCCAGTGACACACCCATTCAGAAATTCATACACCCACTGACAGTTGCACTGCAAGACTGACACACCCACTTACGTCAGAAAGTCATGCATCTTCTCACAGACCCACTGAGACACTCATGCACTCTCTCAGAGAACAACTCACAGACTCATGCACATACTCATAGGTTACAGGGATGGTATGATTAGGAAATTGCATTAAAAAAACCTTAGAAATTCACTGACAAAACCAAAAGTTACAGGGACATTATAGTTAGGAACTAGAATTAAAAAAACCTTAGAAATTCCCTGAAAAAACCAAAGGTTACAGGGACGTTATAGTTAAGCTCATATTTCACTTGTACAAAACCAGGAAAATTCTGTAGTTATAGCTAACTATAACTTATGCCCCTGCAATGCACTGCTGTTGTCCTCACATTACATCATTCATGACATGGTCAGTGACATCACTGATGACATTACTGATGACATCTCAAATTTAAAATATGGTCGCCTTTTTTTTGCAATATGTTTTTATTATTGTAATTGCCCTTTATGGTTGTTTATACATACTGAATAAAGCTTGTTTTGTTTGATTGACATCACTGATGACATCATCCACAGAACCACTCACACATCCATTCACACCCCCATACAACATCTCATGCACCCACTCCCACACAACCACTGAGATACCCATTCAAAGCCACACACAAATACTCACACACCTACTTACTGATCCATAGAGCCCCTCACACATCAGCTCACCCATACAGCCACTATGGCAACTCACATATACAGACACTTATACACCTACTCACTGACCAATACAGCCACTCATACATCAATTCAAACAGACATACAGACATGTACACATCTATTTTTACACCTATACAGCCACTCACACACTGAATCATCACCCATAGAGATTCTCACATACCTACTCACTCACTAATACAGTCAATCACTCACCCATATATTTACCCACACACCCACTCATGTACTCATACAGTTACTCACACACCCACTTACTTACTCATACATATACTAACACATGTACTCACTCACCTACACAGTCACTGAGACAAGCACATACTCTCCCATCAACATGTCTCACACTCACTTACTCACAAATACAGCCACTGACAAACCCATTCACTCACCCATACACCCACTTATACACCCATTCATGCACCCATACAGCCACTAATGTACCCTGTCACTCACCCACACAGACACTTATGTACCTGCTTAGTCATCCATTCAGCCACTCATGCACCCTCTAATTCATCATTACAGCCACTTACACACCCACTCGCTCACCCATACAGATACTCACACAGCCACTCACTTACTCATACACCCACTGACACACCTACTCGCTCACCCATACAAAACCTCACCCACCCACTCACTCATGTATACAGTTTCTCACATACCCACTCACTCTTCTATATACCGCTCTCACACCCACCCGCTCACCCATACAGGTACTCCCATAGCCACTTACCTTAGTATATATGTTTAACACTCAGTAAATTTAAGAAAAAACTCACAATCACTGGATGATGTTATCAGTGATATCATCAGTGATGTTATTTGAGATGTCATGAGTGATGTCATTTGAGATGTCATCAGCGATGTCACTGACCATGTCATGAGTGATGTAATATGTGAAGTTCTAAGTCATGCATTGGGGGGAGTAAGTTATAGTTAGCTTGCCTAACAATAACTGCTAAATGTTTCAGGGTTTGTACGAGTGAAATGTGAGACTAACTGTAACATCCCTGTAACCTTTGTTATTCTTTGAAAAAACCAAAGGTTGCAGGGACATTATAGTTAGTCTCACATGTCACAAACACAAAACCATAGAAATTAAGCAGTTATAGTAATCTGAGCAAATTATAACTTATGCCCCTGCATTGCACTGCTTATGACCTTACCTATTACATCCCTCATGACATGTTCAGTGACATGGTCAGTGACATGGTCAGTGACATCACTGATGACATTTCAAATGATATCACTGATGACAGCATCCACAGAATCACTCACACATCCACTCACACCACCATACAACCTCTCATACACCTACACCTACTGACACATCCATACAACCACTCGCACACCCACTTATTCATCCACAGAGGCACTCACACAGCCAATCACTCACACAAACAGCCACTTACTTACACATACATCAACTCACATAGCCACTCACTCACCCATACAGTCACTCACACAGCCACTCACTGACCAATATATCTACTCACACAGCAAGTCACTCACCCATACATCCTCTCAACAGAGCCACTCATACCCACACAACCAATTACATACCCATTCACACATCCATACAAGCACTCACATGTCTACTCACTCACTCATATGGCCACTCATACAGTCACTCTCCAATACAGCCATTCCCACACCTACTCAGCTAACCAAACACCCACTCAAACAACCACTTACACACCCTAACAGCCACTTACACACCCAGTCACTCACCCATATAGTCACTCACACAGTCACTCAGATACCCAAACAGCCACTCACACACCTACTCACCCAACCATACAACTCGCACAGCCACTCACTCACCAGCTACTCACACACCCACTTATTCACCTATACAGCTACTCACACATCCAGTTATTTACCCATACAACCACTCACACACCCATTCACACACCCAAACAGTCACTCACACATGGATACACACAGTTGCACAGCCCCTCACATAATATATGTTAGAAATAGTATCCCTCATTAGTAGTACACAAAGTATACTAATTTATCTTTTGTAGTACCTTAGTATATATGTTTAACACATAAACTTTTAGAAAACACTCACAATCACTGGATGATGTCATTAGTGATGTCATATGTGATGCCATCAGTGATGTCACTGGCCATGTCATGAGGGATGTAATTTGTGAGGTCATATGCCATGCATTGCTGGGGTGTAAGTTATAGTTATCTCAGGTAACTATGACTGCTGCAGTTCGATGGTTTTGTGCATGTGAAATCTGAGCCTAACTATAGCGTCCCTGTAACCTTTGCTTTTTTCAGTGAACTTTCAAGTTTTTTTAATATTATTTCCTAACTATAATGTCCTTGTAACCTTAGTTTTTTTGTGAATTTCGAAGATTTTTTTAAACCTGTAACCATTAAAAGTGGGTGTGTGAGTGGCTGTATGGGTCTGTAAGTGAGTGTGTGAGTGGCTATATGGGACTGTGAGTAGGTGTGTGAGTAGCTGTGTGGGTCAGTAAGTGGGTGTATGAGTGAATGTATGGGTCTGTAAGTAGCTGTGACAGTGTCTGAGTGGGTCTGTAACTGGGTGTGACAGTGTCTGAGTGGGTGTGTGAGTGAGTGTGTGAATGTCTGAGCTGGTTGGTGACTTGGTGTTGAAGTGTCTGAGTGGGTTTGAAAGTGCTTGGGTGGGTGTATGAGTATCTGAATTGGTAAGTGACTGCATGTGAAAGTGTCTGTGTGACAGGGTCTGAGTGGGTGTGTGAGTTTCTGAGTGGGTCGGTGACCGGCTATGAGAGTGTCTGAGTGGATCTGTGAGTGGGTGTAAGCGTATCTGAGTGGGTTTGTGAGTGGGTGTGACAGTGTCTGAGTGGGTGTGTGAGTCTCTGAGTAGGTGTGTAAGTGTGTGAGTGGGTCAGCAAGTAGATGTGAGAATGTCTGAGTTGGTCTCTGAGGGGGTGTATAAGTGTGTCCTAGTGGGTCTGTGAGTGGGTGTGAGGCGGTCTAAGTGAGTCTACCAGTGGGTGTTTGAGTATGTGAGTGGGTCAATAAGTGAGTGCAAAAGTGTCTCAATGGGTCGGTGAAAGGGTATAATAGTGTCTGAGTAGGTGTGTGAGTGGGTGTTTGAGTGTCTGAGTGGGTCACTGAGTGTTTGCTACAGTGTCTGAGTGGGTCTGGGAGTGAGTGTCTGAGTGGGTCTGTGAGTGGCTGTGTGGCTGTGTGGGTCTGTGAGTGGGTGTATGAGTGTTTAAGAGAGTATATGCATTTTTTTCCTGTAGAATTCGTGAATATGCTGCAATTTCACACAGGGTCCACACTGAATGTTGCAGCAGATTCGTAAGCCCTTGAGTAAGGTAAAAAAAAATGTTTTTGATATTTTTTGACCCATCAGGAATCCCTCACAGACCCCTTTACTGTGCCCATGGGGTCAGGGCACCTCTACCCTGACCACTTGTACTTCATTATATCTGAATTTTTCCAACTGGAGACCCTTCCACGATATCTCAAATGGCAGCCGCAACATTCTACTCAGGTTGCAACCAGCCAATCATGGCGTTGCTGCTGGCGCATGACTTCACGGATCCCCCACAGTGATCCATGGAGGGTCCGTCTTCCTAGATACCTATATTTCTACTTTCTTTAATATCTCAAAAACTACTGAACAGATTTATACCAAGTTACAAAAAGCATGCTTTTTGGACCAAGCTCAAGCTTTCGTCCAAATTAAGTGTAATTCTGTTCAGCGGGTTCGAGCTGTAGTCATTTCTAAAATCTCTATGGGAATTAACATGGGAAACACTTTTTTTAACCCCCCCCCTTTTTTTTCGGCCCCCGCTTCATGGATCACCCCAGTATTTTCCAAGCACAACTAAACAGAGTGGGACACGTGGGACACGTTTTTGGGAAAATTTTGTGAAGATCCGTTGAACAGCACCAAAGTTAGAAGAAAGTCAAAAAACCCTTTTCCTATGGGAAATGGGTCCTAACTATAAATACCTACTGGCAACCGCCAGTAGGTAATTTATGTATATATGTGTTCAGACTGCCATCCTGCAGCTCATCCGATTTCTTACACCTCACGGGGTTGGTGCTCAGCAGTGGGCACAGGACCCAATAAACAGACAAGAGGTAACTGTGTTGCATCACAAGAAAGAGCCCGCACTCCAAGATGTTTGTTCCGCAAAATGTTTAATCAGCTGGCTGACGTGTTTCAACTTTCGGTCTTTGTCAAAGCCACACATAACATTATAGAGTGCCCAATTTCCCTAAAAAACAATATGTCTAGAGCCACAAATGCCACTAGGCTTTGAGAAATGTGGGTACCATATCATTATGACATATTGACATGTAACAAACTGAAGGGTGTAGAATTGTAATCTAAAGTGCAGTGAATTCATGAGTTTCTTTCAAATGTGCCACTTGGCAGTGGTATGAAATGTTGATGGTTTTCTTTCAAAACTTTTTATAATTTGTATTTCTCAAAAAATCTGTGTTTCTAAAAAAACATCATGATTACACTTGGTATATATTTAAAATGCACCCAGTTGTTGCCACTCAGCAGCTGTACATGAAAATAATGCACAAGTTGATTTCCAACTGTAATTTGCTTCAGTTAACTAGCACAATACCTTTTACCTTGCATTCTCACAAATTTGGCTTGAATAAATTGACATAACTCATATGCTTACACAATATGATGAGCAATAATCGTTAGTTGTTTCACCATGTCTACAGTGATGTATTGTTTTCAAGGCAAATTGGGCACATAACACTGTTATGTTTGGCTTTGACAAAGATCGTCTGGTCGAAACACGTCAGCCAGCCTATTAAACATTTTGCAGAACAAACATTTTGGAGTGCAGGCTTATGTATATATTCGTGAGACCCAGTTAAAGGTCATAGCTGAAACGCGTTAGTCACTATACTGTCTGATTTGTGCCACAGTAATATGCGGCGTTCACAAAATAAAATAAAATAGAAAATTACAAAATACCTCTTGGAGGCTGAGTATCTGTGCTGTGCCGCTGCGTTGGTGGTCTGGGAAAGAGAACCTCTTGGAAAGACATATATGTCTTGGAATATATGTCTTTCCAAGAGGTTCTCTTTCCTGGACCACCAACGCAGCGGCACAGCACAGATACTCAGCCTCCAAGAGGTATTTTGCAATTTTCTATTTCTTTTGTGTGAACGCCGCATATCAAAAGGAAGCATTTTTCATTTACCGTAACATTTTAATTTCTATTTTAACAGTGCTGAATCTAGTTGTGCTCAGTGTATTGCTGCAGTGCTCTCTCAACCTGTGAAGATTTTTGGGCCTTCGGTCTCCTTCCTCAGGACTGCAGTGCAATGTCCTTAAATAGGGAGCTGTTCTTAATTTAATTTGCACTTATACATAGACACCTATTGAACGCTATTAGCATGCTTTATTTAAAGAAAACACTTCTCAGTTTTATTACAGTGGTTGATCTGACTGAATTTAATACTCGGTCCCTTGAGATAGAATTCAAACATCATTTTGGGCTGTAGTTAGATGGTCATTCCAACATCTGAATAAAGTATAGATAAAAGAAACACAGTTTCCTTAAAGGCAGTGTGAAACATATTACCTAGAATTCCAAGATACTTCTTTTAACAAGTGAAGGCTGGAAAGAAATGTAGCTTCATGCCTAAATTACAAGCCTGGACTGGGTGCAATGGCCACCGAGCATTTTCATGGTTAGCTGGTAGAGTGGGGGCTGGCTTTACTGTTAGTGGGGGTCGGTTATGCCCCTACCTGCAGTGCTTCAGTGCTTTGCACAAAACGCAATATAAATGTTTTTTTTCAATGCCACTAGCAGACCATGTTTACTTCAAAACTATTTGATTTTGCATTTTGTTGGTTACTGTCTCATATAGGATCATCATGAGTAGTGATGACGTTCAGGGCAAAGGAAGGTTAGGGGTCTGTTGTTGCTTGTCTCAGAGAGTCCAGCACATATTTGATTAAGGCACATCAAAATTCAAAATAGCTTATTTCTTTATATTACAGCAGTTGCAATCAGTTTAGTTTAATGTAGTAATTTTGACCGGTGCCACCCGCACCTAGGGGCGTGGCGCCCTTAGTTGCATCTCGTGCAGTAGCCGTCATGGTTTTTTCTAGGCAGGAAGGGGGGCCGGGAGGAAGCGCGGTAGAAGTGTTAGGCGTGGCCCCCGTAAGCACAACGTCATCAAAGGGCGCAGGGTCGACCTCCCTCCTTGTTGGGTATAAAAGCGTTGGGAGATGCAGATTAATCCGCTTTGTTCTCTCCAAGCAGCTACGGAGGCAGCAGACCAGCAACGAGTTACCCACCCACCCATCCCTAGAAATAAAGACCGGACTGGCGGGGTCCCAGGCAAGAAAAGGGTGTGGACTTCAATTTTTGGCAGGGACTGGCTGACCCTGGACAGGGCAAGCATTCATTGGGGGCTCTGGGCTGGTGGGAGGGGGGACTGACCTGCTGGTGGTCCTGGACTCTCCTGCCCTACCCAGGATGCCTGGGTGTATGTTTAAGAAACTTTGGAGGGGGTATACCCCGGTCCGGTGGGGCCAAGGCATAAGCAGTGCCCTGGTGGTAATGCCTCTCTCTTGGAGGAGGACTAACACTGAAAGTTACAACTGGAAAACAGTGCAAGTTGGGGCCTGCTGGCGCAGTGAGCACAGGGGCCATGACGAGGATGTATGGCCATGATTGGAATGTAAATAATATCATTTGAATAATGTATTCCTTGGAATGGAAATAATCTAACGCCTTTTGATAACAAGCGGTTGTGTGTATACCTAGGCCTTGAAGAAATGGTCAAGTACCTTAATCAAAGAGGAATAAAGGATTACTCTGCTTGAAGTTTTAATAAAGGACTACGCAGTTGATCAACAACAATCTGCTTCATGTCTTTCTATGTTGCCCTATGAGTTTGGGAGGAGGGATAAAAGATGTTGGGTCTTCTGGCAGGAGGGGCGACTCGCACGCTGTATGCACACTAACACCATTGCATTGAGTGACAATTGTTAAACGTTACTCTAATCATGAGCTTAGAAACATACATGCCCCTTTGCCACTGCCCTGACTTTGATGCTGTTAGTGAAACAAGTGAATAGTCAGTTGACTTTTGCCCCCTATATGTGACCTAGGGTGCTATAGATTGAGTAACATTACAGTCTTTTGTTTTTGTGCAGAACATACCCTGAACTGAAGTATTTAAAAGTGTTGTCATGTGATGATGAAGGAAAAGGAGGCACCGTGAAAAAAAGTACTTGCCTGAAATCACACACTGTGAGTCAAGTGGAAGCCGGGATTGATGTAAGGTTTCCTGGTATCATGTTGTGCAATGGGCAAATATATGATTATCTATTGCTGTCTCCCATTTGAGATCAAGGCTTAATGCTTTGTGTTCAACTCTTTGAGGCACTAAATCAGTGCACTGTGTTAGATACATCTGGGCAATGCATTTTTCACAAGGATTGGTGATGATAGTGTTGGGGAGGCTGATGTTTTAATGCCGCAGCTAAAATGAAAGCCAGAGTACCCATCCTTGGTCAGTACATTGAGACCATTCACTCCACATAGATAAAAGTCTTTATTAATTGTCATTCATTCGTGGAAGTATTCATCCATCCACTCCTCACCCATCCAACCATTCATTCATTCATTGAGCTATACAGCCTTGTCCCCAATCTCCATATGTCCATTCAATGTTTGGATAAGGCTCTATAATGAAAAATGAACTGTAAAATGTGCCATATTTGCAATGATTGATTTTTTTCAGAACTTTCTTGCAAATCCACTTTTCAGTTGTCAGACTAGCTCGCTCAATGCAGAATTAGGGCTGGCTTGACCAAATTTGCTATGGCTACTTTTGATTCCCAGTGCGGCCCTGCTAAGTAAGTGACTGTAGAACATAGAGATAACGCTTCTCATCCCAGATTTGGCACTTTACTAAAAATTGTTTGACTCTTAGGAAATAGTTTAATCTCACTATGCCAAAATTTGTAATATTAATGTTAAGACAACTATTGACGCAATCTTGTCAGATAATCAAGATGGTAAGTAGTCTAAATATCGAGTTTTAATTATCGATATACAGAAATATCGAGTTTAATATATCGATTGTATTAAAAATATCGATGTTCTGTATATCGATGCTAAAAATATTGTTTTTAAGTCGTCAAAAATATCGAAGTATGTAATATCGAGTGTTAAAATATCGTTATGTAAAAATATCATTAAAGTATTATATTTGTGTTTTTTTTAGAGTTTGTTTGTAGTAGTATATTATTTAAATATAGTAAAAAAAAAAAAATGGTATCATATTTTTTAGGAGCGGGATGTTGGGTTTATAGGGGATAAGGGTGGGGAGTGTATTAAACATTTTTTTACAATATAATATAAATTTATAAATTATACATTTTAAATTGAAAATTAAATTTTGAATTTTGATATATATTTTTAGGAGCGGGATGTTGGGTTTATAGGGGATAAGGGTGGGGAGTGTTTTAAAATAATGTTAGAAAATAAAATTAAAATTGTAAAATTATAAATTTTAAATTCACATTCAAATTTCGAATTTTGAAATATATTTTTGAGGAGTGGGATGTTGGGTTTATAGGGGATAAGGGTGGGGAGTGTTTTAAAATAATGTTTAAAAATGTAATAAAAATTGTTAAATTATAAATTTTATTTCAAATTTAAATTTCGAATTTTGAAATATATTTTTAGTAGCGGGATGTTGGGTTTATAGGGGATAAGGGTGGGGAGTGTATTGGGACCCTCATGATTCAAGGGGACTTAATCCCCCAACTTAAAACGCGCCACGGGGCGCGTTTGCACAGATGTCACCTCAGGCCCCGCCCCCTCCCTTCACCATTGTGCAAATATTCCTCTAAAATCAGCCGAACTACGAATTCCGATTTACTCACCTGTTATCAGGAGAGAACCCAGTGCTGCATCTTTTAGCCCAGCACTGATCCTGAAAAGTAATTTTAACCGTACTTACCAGTAACTTGAATTTCCTTCCATAGGATATCATTGCCTGCTTTTTGCTGAAAAAGTTTCTAAGTGTCGATTTTTGAAACATACAAATATTCCTCTAAAATCAGCCGAACTACGAATTACGATTTACTCACCTGTTATCAGGAGAGACCTCAGTGCTGCATCTTTCAGCCCAGTACTGGTCCTGAAAAGTAATTCTAACCGTACTTACCAGTAACTTGAATTTCCTTCCATAGGCTAACATTGACTGGTTTCACTTGGAAATTCTTCTAAGTGTGCAGTTTTGGAACTTTATAATATTCCTCTAAAATCAGCCGAAATACGGATTCCGATTTACTCACCTGTTATCAGGAGAGACCTCAGTGCTGCATCTTTCAGCCCAGTACTGATCCTGAAAAGTAATTTTAACCGTACTTACCAGCAACTTGAATTTCCTTCCATAGGCTAACATTGACTGGTTTCACTTGGAAATTCTTCTAAGTGTGGAGTTTTGGAACTTTATAATATTCCTCTAAAATCAACCGAACTACGAATTCCGATTTACTCACCTGTTATCAGGAGAGAACCCAGTGCTGCATCTTTTAGCCCAGCACTGACCCTGAAAGGTAATTCTAACCGTACTTACCAGTAACTTATATTTCCTTCCATAGGAATCCATTGTCTGGTTTTCAGCAGAAAAGTTTCAAAGTGTCAATTTTCACAAATTACAAATATTCCTTAAAAATCGCCTGTATGACTTAAACGCATTCTTTCAACTGTTTACAGGAGATGCACCAGTGCTGGATCCAGGATCCAACACTGAGTAAGAAAAAGTAACAATAACACTACTTACCTGCTAAGTGAATTGACTCCCATAGGATAACATTGGTGATTCTATGTGAAAAAGTTTCTAAGTGTCAACTTTTAAAATACAATAATATTCCTTAAAAATCACTACTGTAACCAAAACGCTTTTACTCAACTGTTTACAGGAGATGTCCCAGGACTGAATCTAGGATCCAGTCCTGTGGTTAGAAAAGTAATCCATAAAGTAACTAATTGCATTTAACTAGAAATTCACATTCAGCTCAATGTTGCATTGTGTTTGAAATTGTGTTGCCCATTGCAATAACTGTAACTACTGTACTTAAAACTCTATTGCCTATTTGCAAACTATTTAAACTAAAGTAATTCATTCAGAGAAAATATATTTTGTAATGTAATGTATAATGTAATTACAATGTAATTTAATAAATAAAATATCTAAAAATAAATAGTTTTAAAAAATGTAGTAAATCAGTATCAAAAAAATAAATATAACAATTAATACATTTAAAAATTGTCATTTACAAAACCTTTGAAATTCACTGAAAAAACCATAGGTTTTAGGGCGTTATAGTTAGAAATTAGCATTTAAAAAACCTTTGAAATTCACTGAAAAAACCATAGGTTTCAGGCACGTTATAGTTAGAAATTAGCATTTAAAAAACCTTTGAAATTCACAGAAAAAACCATAGGTTTCAGACACGTTATAGTTAGAAATTAGCATTTAAAAAACCTTTGAAATTCACTGAAAAAACCATAGGTTCTAGGGACAGTTATAGTTAGTTGGACATTTCACTCGTACAAAACCCATGAAATTCCCCCGTTATAGTTAGTTCAGCTAACTATAACTCGCGCCCCACAATGCACTGCTGATGACGTCACATATTACATCACTCATGACATGGTCAGTGACATCACTGATGACATCACTGATGACATCTCAAATGACATCACTGATGACATCACTGATGACATCATCCACGTGATAATCTGATGCACCTCCTCACACCCTAATATAACCTTTGATACACCCACTCTAAATTACAGACTGCCATTCGCAAAACCATAGACACTCCAACACCAATAACTACATACCCACTCACTGATTCTTAGGTCTACACACACACATCCACTCACTCACCCGTACAGTCACTCATACTTATGGTCACTCAGTACAGGACTATCATATGCACTCTTACTCCTATATAGACAGTCAAACACCGCCACTCATCCATAGAGGTACTGACACACCTAGTCAGTCATGCAAATAATTAAACACACTGCCATTTACTCACCTATACAGTTATACACACACCAGCTCACTTAATCATACAAATACTAGCACATTGTTACGCTCTTATACAATCACTGATACAAGCACACACTCATCCATTCAGCCACTATCACAATCACTCACTCTAGCTAATAGCTATTTATATACTCCAACACACATATATACTGCCTTTCACATATGTAGTTACTCACACATGTACCACTGGGACATACATTCACTCACTAACACACTCTTACACACACTTACCCACCCATACAGTCTATCACAGATGCACTCTTGAAACCATCCACCCAGTGAATCACCCACTCACACATCTATGCACAGAGTCGCACACACCCCTCCCACACAAACACTCAGGCACCCATACAGATACTCAGACAACCATTCAATAACTCATATACACACTCATGTAGCTATTCACAAACACATGCAGCCACTTACACAGCAACAGACAGACGGATACAGACATTCACCCAGTTTAGTCACTAGCCCATGCATTCAGTAAGATACGTTAAATCACTCACTTATAGAGTCAGTCACGCACCTGCTAAATCATCCATACAGACACTTATACACCCACTCATTCTTCAATACGTCTTTTCCTATATATATTAAAAATATTTAAACTTTACAGAAACACACAGTCACTGCATGATGTCAACAGTGATGTCATTTGAGATGTCATCAGTGATGTCATCAGTGATGTCACTGACCATGTCATGAGTGATGTAATATGTGACGTCATCAGCAGTGCATTGCGGGGCGCGAGTTATAGTTAGCTGAACTAACTATAACGGGGGAATTTCATGGGTTTTGTGCGAGTGAAATGTCCAACTAACTATAACTGTCCCTAAAACCTATGGTTTTTTCAGTGAATATATATATATATATATATATATATATATCCCAAATACAGTTCCACCAGGTGGCCGAACACAACAGCGGGTGCATCCGTGGACGGCAGGTGAGTCCGTCATGTTACACAACAACTCCAAGAAGCGGAGCACTCCGGTGATCTTGAGAAACGGTTTATTATCGCAAATGCATTTCGGTTTCTTACCTTCTTCAGTGCTAAAACCATTAAACCTTTGCTCAGCTTTCAGTCCTTACTCATAAACACTCCATTGGTGGAGCAAAAACCAATCAGAAATGACCCATTATGCATCGGCATGAATAACAGGTAATTGGGGCCTCAATGTCCCATAATTCACCATTTTTCAATTTGCGTTATTCAAGTCTTTTATGGCCTTTGTCATTTAGCCCAATTTGGTTTCGTCTCGTGTGGGTAGCCACTATTTTGTTGTTCGGAAGCTGAGCTATTCCCCTCGCCAACCGCTGGTTTTCAATCGCACATACACCTGTGGGTGTCCCTCATATGGTCGAGGCACCCCAGATTCCATAGTCGGCACCCTTGCAGGAAGACAGGCGCTGGCAGCGGCGGTTCAGGCACGCCAACATCATCCCAAATACAGTTCCACCAGGTGGCCGAACACAACAGCGGTTGCATCCGTGATCGGCAGGTGAGTCCGTCATGTTACACAACAACTCCAAGAAGCAGAGCACTCCGGGGGTCTTGAGAAACGGTTTATTATCGCAAATGCATTTCGGTTTGTTACCTTCTTCAGTGCTAAAACCATTAAAATTTCGCTCAGCTTTCAGTCCTTACTCATAAACACTCCATTGGTGGGGCAAGAACCAATCAGAAACGACCCATTACGCATCGGCCTGAATAACAGGTAATTGGGGCCTCAATGTCCCATAATTCACCATTTTTCAATTTGCGTTATTCAAGTCTTTTATGGCCTTTGTCATTAAGCCCAATTTGGTGTTGTCTCGTGTAGGTAGCCACTATTTTGTTGTTCGGAAGCTGAGCTATTCCCCTCGCCAACCGCTGGTTTTCAATCGCACATACACCTGTGAGTGTCCCTCATATGGTCGAGGAACCCCAGACTCCATAGTCGGCACCCTTGCAGGATGACAGGCGCTGGCAGCGGTGGTTCAGGCATGCCAACATCATCCCAAATACAATTCCACCAGGCGGCCGAACACAACAGCGGGTGCATCCGTGGACGGCAGGTGAGTCCGTCATGTTACACAACAACTCCAAGAAGCGGAGCACTCCGGGGATCTTGAGAAACGGTTTATTATCGCAAATGCATTTCGGTTTGTTACCTTCTACAGTGCTAAAACCATTAAAATTTCGCTCAGCTTTCAGTCCTTACTCATAAACACTCCATTGGTGGGGCAAGAACCAATCAGAAATATATATATTCAGAAAAAGTTCCTTGTGTTGCACCGCCGCTGCTCCAAACTAATGGGCGCGTCGCCTTGCCGGACCACACAAGAAAGGTGCGTTTACTTATCTCCGATAACCTTTCGTAAAAAGAATGATGATGCCATGTGAAGATGCACAAATATGTTTATTTGCCGGCCACCAATGGTGGCCGGCAAATAAACATATTTGCGCATCTTCACATGGCGTTGTCATCCTTTTTACGAAAGGTTATCGGATATATATATATATATATATATATATTCACTGAAAAAACCATAGGTTTCAGGGCGTTATAGTTAGTTGGACATTTCACTCGTACAAAACCATAGAAATTCCCCCGTTATAGTTAGTTCAGCTAACTATAACTCGTGCGCTCCGCAATGCACTGCTGATGACGTCACATATTACATCACTCATGACATGGTCAGTAACATCACTCATGACATCACTGATGACATCTCAAATGACATCACTGATGACATCACTGATGACATCATCCTTTTGATAGAGTGGCAGACCTCCTCTCACCCTAATATAACCTTTGATACACACACTCAAAAATACAAACTAACATTTTCAAAACAATGGACATTCCAATACCAGTTACAACACACCTATTCAGTAATTCCAAGATCTACACACACATCCACTCATTCACCAACAGTCCCTATACAGTCACTCATACATGTACTCACTCATCATATGTACTCATACACCTATACATCCTGTTACACACCGCCACTCATCCATAGAGTTACTCACACACATAGTCACACATGCAAACAAAGTATCAAACATCCATTTACTTGCATATACAGTTATACACACACTACCACACTTACTTCTACAGAAACTTACACATACTTACTCTCTTAAACAATCACTTATAGAAACACCTACTTATTTGTACAGGAACTCTTCCAATCTCTCACTCTCACATATACTCACTTATATACACCAATACTCACATATACTAGTTTAAAACATATGTAGTTACTCATAAAGACACTATTGAGACAGTCATTCACTCACTAACACACCCATACACATACTCATCCACCTATACAGTCCTGCACACATGCTGTCTTCAACACATACAAACAGTGAGTCACTCATTCATGCTTCTATGCACTAAGTAATACCCCCACCGAACCATACAGACACTCAGACACTCATACTGATACTCAAAAAACCAACTAATAACCCATATAGACACTCATGTAGCTACTCACCAACCCATGCAGCCACTTATACACAAAGTGAGAGACTGATAGATATTTTCATATTTAAACATTACTCACTAACCCATGTATTCACTAAGATACACTTAGTCAGTTATACAATCAATTTTACAAAACAAAATCATCCATTTAGACACTTATATACCCATTTATTCTTCCATCGACCTTGAGATATACATATATAAAACATATTTAATTTTCAGAAAAACACTCATTCACTGGATGATGTCATCAGTGATGTCATCAGTGATGTCATTTGAGATGTCATCAGTGATGTCATGAGTGATGTCACTGACCCTGTCATGAGTGATGTAATATGTGACGTCATCAGCAGTGCATTGCGGGTGCGCGAGTTATAGTTAGCTGAACTAACTATAACGGGGGAATTTCTATGGTTTTGTACGAGTGAAATGTCCAACTAACTATAACGCCCCTGAAACCTATGGTTTTTTCAGTGAATTTCTAAGGTTTTTTAAATGCTCATTTCTAACTATAACGTGCCTGAAACCTATGGTTTTTTCAGTGAATTTCTAAGGTTTTTTAAATGCTAATTTCTAACTATAACGTGCCTGAAACCTATGGTTTTTCAGTGAATATATATATATTTATTATACTATGTATACATGTGAAAATGTCTCGGTCCCCTGTTTGCCTCGGTGACACGGAAAAAATGGGTGGAACTGATGTCAGCACGCCGACGAGGTTCTCTTATGGCTCTGATGACGTCATACGGTGTCGCGAGCGGAGCCATGCTATTATGACGTCCTCGTTGATGTGGGAGAGCTAGGAAAGAATTTCCGTGGAATGCTGGTGCAGGGGATATTCACCTAAGTGTTCAGGCTAGTCCTTTGGGAGCAACTGTTTATGTTGCCACTCCAGAAACCGAAACCAGTGATCCGAGGGCAGAGGCCCTGCAGATGGCACACGAGGTGGGGTGCCCAGTCGTGTGCACCGGCGGGGCAGCGAAGAGACAAGCACCACAACCCACAAAAAAGGTAACGAGGGCACTGAATAACACAGGATCTTCTCTTTGTATCTGGCAGGAACAACAAAGTTAAAATGCCCTAGTACCAAAATGTAGAATTAGTGCTACAACGGTCTTCAAGAGGACCTGCGATGCCGCTTCTGCCTCCCGTACCCTGGAGGTGGCACATGGGTCACGCGGTACGGTCATTCTGCGGTGGGACGCACACTCGTTGACCTCTCATGGCACTGCTCCACACTTCAGGGAGGACCCTTTCCATTAGCTATGTTTTCTGATGACATGTCGCGCCGGCCCCGTCCAACAACAGAACTCCTTTAGATCCAAACAGACTCTTCCACTCTCTCACCGGAAGTGAAACCAGGCCACGCGGACACTTTCACAATACAACAGCCGGGAATGCACTTTTCGGTAAAAAAACACATTCCTTCCTCCTAATTAATCAAATAAACGTCTCACTGAAGAACAGGGGCCAGCTTTGATCGGTAAACAGCCGTTACAATGACTTTTTTACTTTGCGATACCATTACAACGCATGCATTACCACACATGCGTTGTACATCACGAAGTCATTACTACGCATTTTTTTAGAACGCATGGTCATTTACCACGCATGCCTTTACAACGAATTTTGTTGTAAAGGTATGTATGGTAAATGACCATGCGTTCTAAAAACATGAAACCCTTTCATGAAGCTGCAGTTCAGCTCTTTGTAGAATTTATAGTATTAGATCTCAGCTCAGGGTTTCAATGCTTTTGCATTTGACTCGTGAGGGACACCTAGTAACGACTAGAGGAACTGCATCTTCATGAAAGGGTTTCAATGCTTTTGCATTTGACTCATGAGGGACATCTAGTAACGACTAGTGGAACTGCAGCTTGATGTAATAATTTCAATGCTTTTGCATTTGACTCGTGAGGGACACCTAGTAACGACGAGTTGAACTGCAGCTCTTTGTAGAATTCTTTTGATATTGCCCACTGCTAATCTCATCCCATAATGCTTTGCAGAGCCTTTGGTTGGGATTGTATTTTTGCCCATAACTGTGCTTGGGGGGTCCTAACAGGATGGGACCACCACTGAATCGTTCAGCATGATGTGCTCTTTGTGTTCAAGGCATCTGCTTGGTCCTCCCCCTAGGTTAGAGGGGATCCCAAAATCATCACATCTCTCATTGGCTGACATTTGTGAATTGGTTATATGCTTTTTTTTTTAGCATGTACAGTTGCTTTATCAAAGCATTTGTGGGTACAGTTTAGTAGCTGATTCCACTACGTGGGGAGGGGCGGAGTGTTTGCTTGAATTCTGTGTTTTTAATGGAATGCGTAGTTAACAATTCTCCACAAACTCCGCTAGCGGAGCGGAGTTCATTGCCCACCCCTATTGTTTTTAATCATGCATGATATTTGTGATGGTGCTGCGATCATCAGCATGGCCCCCCATGTACTGTCGCGGGGACGCTGCGACTATCACGGCATCTTTGCGAATATTGGTGAAAATGTAAAAAGGAAATAAATATATATATATATGCACACCTGCCATCAGTTTTATCTACACACTCACACACCCATCCATACACATTTCCTGCACCCAGTGACACACCCATTCAGAAATTCATACACCCACTGACAGTTGCACTGCAAGACTGACACACCCACTTACGTCAGAAAGTCATGCATCTTCTCACAGACCCACTGAGACACTCATGCACTCTCTCAGAGAACAACTCACAGACTCATGCACATACTCATAGGTTACAGGGATGGTATGATTAGGAAATTGCATAAAAAAAACCTTAGAAATTCACTGACAAAACCAAAAGTTACAGGGACATTATAGTTAGGAACTAGAATTAAAAAAACCTTAGAAATTCCCTGAAAAAACCAAAGGTTACAGGGACGTTATAGTTAAGCTCATATTTCACTTGTACAAAACCAGGAAAATTCTGTAGTTATAGTTAGCTCAGCTAACTATAACTTACGCCCTACAATGCACTGCTGTTGTCCTCACATTACATCATTCATGACATGGTCAGTGACATCACTGATGACATTACTGATGACATCTCAAATTTTAAATATGGTCGCCTTTTTTTTGCAATATGTTTTTATTATTGTAATTGCCCTTTATGGTTGTTTATACATACTGAATAAAGCTTGTTTTGTTTGATTGACATCACTGATGACATCATCCACAGAACCACTCACACATCCATTCACACCCCCATACAACATCTCATGCACCCACTCCCACACAACCACTGAGATACCCATTCAAAGCCCCACACAAATACTCACACACCTACTTACTGATCCATAGAGCCCCTCACACATCAGCTCACCCATACAGCCACTATGGCAACCACTAACTCACATATACAGACACTTATACACCTACTCACTGACCAATACAGCCACTCATACATCAATTCAAACAGAAATACAGACATGTACACATCTATTTTTACACCTATACAGCCACTCACACACTGATTCATCACCCATAGAGATTCTCACATACCTACTCACTCACTAATACAGTCAATCACTCACCCATATATTTACCCACACACCCACTCATGTACTCATACAGTTACTCACACACCCACTTACTTACTCATACATATACTAACACATGTACTCACTCACCTACACAGTCACTGAGACAAGCACATACTCTCCCATGCAACATGTCTCACACTCACTTACTCACAAATACAGCCACTGACAAACCCATTCACTCACCCATACACCCACTTATACACCCATTCATGCACCCATACAGCCACTAATGTACCCTGTCACTCACCCACACAGACACTTATGTACCTGCTTAGTCATCCATTCAGCCACTCATGCACCCTCTAATTCATCATTACAGCCACTTACACACCCACTCGCTCACCCATACAGATACTCACACAGCCACTCACTTACTCATACACCCACTGACACACCTACTCGCTCACCCATACAAAACCTCACCCACCCACTCACTCATGTATACAGTTTCTCACATACCCACTCACTCTTCTATATACCGCTGACACACCCACCCGCTCACCCATACAGGTACTCCCATAGCCACTTACCTTAGTATATATGTTTAACACTCAGTAAATTTAAGAAAACACTCACAATCACTGGATGATGTTATCAGTGATATCATCAGTGATGTTATTTGAGATGTCATGAGTGATGTCATTTGAGATGTCATCAGCGATGTCACTGACCATGTCATGAGTGATGTAATATGTGAAGTTCTAAGTCATGCATTGGGGGGAGTAAGTTATAGTTAGCTTGCCAAACAATAACTGCTAAATGTTTCAGGGTTTGTACGAGTGAAATGTGAGACTAACTGTAACATCCCTGTAACCTTTGTTATTCTTTGAAAAAACCAAAGGTTGCAGGGACATTATAGTTAGTCTCACATGTCACAAACACAAAACCATAGAAATTAAGCAGTTATAGTAATCTGAGCAAACTATAACTTATGCCCCTGCATTGCACTGCTTATGACCTTACCTATTACATCCCTCATGACATGGTCAGTGACATGGTCAGTGACATGGTCAGTGACATCACTGATGACATTTCAAATGATATCACTGATGACAGCATCCACAGAATCACTCACACATCCACTCACACCACCAGACAACCTCTCATACACCTACACCTACTGACACATCCATACAACCACTCGCACACCCACTTATTCATCCACAGAGGCACTCACACAGCCAATCACTCACACAAACAGCCACTTACTTACACATACATCAACTCACATATCCACTCACTCACCCATACAGTCACTCACACAGCCACTCACTCACCAATATATCTACTCACACAGCAAGTCACTCACCCATACATCCTCTCAACAGAGCCACTCATACCCACACAACCAATTACATACCCATTCACACATCCATACAAGCACTCACATGTCTACTCACTCACTCATATGGCCACTCATACAGTCACTCTCCAATACAGCCATTCCCACACCTACTCAGCTAACCAAACACCCACTCAAACAACCACTTACACACCCTAACAGCCACTTACACACCCAGTCACTCACCCATATAGTCACTCACACAGTCACTCAGACACCCAAACAGCCACTTACACACCTACTCACCCAACCATACAACTCGCACAGCCACTCACTCACCAGCTACTCACACACCCACTTATTCACCTATACAGCTACTCACACATCCAGTTATTTACCCATACAACCACTCACACACCCATTCACACACCCAAACAGTCACTCACACATGGATACACACAGTTGCACAGCCCCTCACATAATATATGTTAGAAATAGTATCCCTCATTAGTAGTACACAAGGTATACTAATTTATCTTTTGTAGTACCTTAGTATATATGTTTAACACATAAACTTTTAGAAAACACTCACAATCACTGGATGATGTCATTAGTGATGTCATATGTGATGCCATCAGTGATGTCACTGGCCATGTCATGAGGGATGTAATTTGTGAGGTCATATGCCATGCATTGCTGGGGTGTAAGTTATAGTTATCTCAGGTAACTATGACTGCTGCAGTTCGATGGTTTTGTGCTTGTGAAATCTGAGCCTAACTATAGCGTCCCTGTAACCTTTGCTTTTTTCAGTGAACTTTCAAGTTTTTTTAATGTTATTTCCTAACTATAATGTCCTTGTAACCTTAGTTTTTTTGTGAATTTCGAAGATTTTTTTAAACCTGTAACCTTTAAAAGTGGGTGTGTGAGTGGCTGTATGGGTCTGTAAGTGAGTGTGTGAGTGGCTATATGGGACTGTGAGTAGGTGTGTGAGTAGCTGTGTGGGTCAGTAAGTGGGTGTATGAGTGAATGTATGGGTCTGTAAGTAGCTGTGACAGTGTCTGAGTGGGTCTGTAACTGGGTGTGACAGTGTCTGAGTGGGTGTGTGAGTGAGTGTGTGAATGTCTGAGCTGGTTGGTGACTTGGTGTTGAAGTGTCTGAGTGGGTTTGAAAGTGCTTGGGTGGGTGTATGAGTATCTGAATTGGTAAGTGACTGCATGTGAAAGTGTCTGTGTGACAGGGTCTGAGTGGGTGTGTGAGTTTCTGAGTGGGTCGGTGACCGGCTATGAGAGTGTCTGAGTGGATCTGTGAGTGGGTGTAAGCGTATCTGAGTGGGTTTGTGAGTGGGTGTGACAGTGTCTGAGTGGGTGTGTGAGTCTCTGAGTAGGTGTGTAAGTGTGTGAGTGGGTCAGCAAGTAGATGTGAGAATGTCTGAGTTGGTCTCTGAGGGGTGTATAAGTGTGTCCTAGTGGGTCTGTGAGTGGGTGTGAGGCGGTCTAAGTGAGTCTACCAGTGGGTGTTTGAGTATGTGAGTGGGTCAATAAGTGAGTGCAAAAGTGTCTCAATGGGTCGGTGAAAGGGTATAATAGTGTCTGAGTAGGTGTGTGAGTGGGTGTTTGAGTGTCTGAGTGGGTCACTGAGTGTTTGCTACAGTGTCTGAGTGGGTCTGGGAGTGAGTGTCTGAGTGGGTCTGTGAGTGGCTGTGTGGCTGTGTGGGTCTGTGAGTGGGTGTATGAGTGTTTAAGAGAGTATATGCATTTTTTTCCTGTAGAATTCGTGAATATGCTGCGATTTCACACAGGGTCCACACTGAATGTTGCGGCAGATTCGTAAGCCCTTGCGTAAGGTAAAAAAAAATGTTTTTGATATTTTTTGACCCATCAGGAATCCCTCACAGACCCCTTTACTGTGCCCATGGGGTCAGGGCACCTCTACCCTGACCACTTGTACTTCATTATATCTGAATTTTTCCAACTGGAGACCCTTCCACGATATCTCAAATGGCAGCCGCAACATTCTACTCAGGTTGCAACCAGCCAATCATGGCGTTGCTGCTGGCGCATGACTTCACGGATCCCCCACAGTGATCCATGGAGGGTCCGCCTTCCTAGATACCTATATTTCTACTTTCTTTAATATCTCAAAAACTACTGAACAGATTTATACCAAGTTACAAAAAGCATGCTTTTTGGACCAAGCTCAAGCTTTCGTCCAAATTAAGTGTAATTCTGTTCAGCGGGTTCGGGCTGTAGTCATTTCTAAAATCTCTATGGGAATTAACATGGGAAACACTTTTTTTAACCCCCCCTTTTTTTCGGCTCCCGCTTCATGGATCACCCCAGTATTTTCCAAGCACAACTAAACAAAGTGGGACACGTGGGACACGTTTTTGGGAAAATTTTGTGAAGATCCGTTGAACAGCACCAAAGTTAGAAGAAAGTCAAAAAACCCTTTTCCTATGGGAAATGGGTCCTAACTATAAATACCTACTGGCAACCGCCAGTAGGTAATTTATGTATATATGTGTTCAGACTGCCATCCTGCAGCTCATCCGATTTCTTACACCTCACGGGGTTGGTGCTCAGCAGTGGGCACAGGACCCAATAAACAGACAGAGGTAACTGTGTTGCATCACAAGAAAGAGCCCGCACTCCAAGATGTTTGTTCCGCAAAATGTTTAATCAGCTGGCTGACGTGTTTCAACTTTCGGTCTTTGTCAAAGCCACACATAACATTATAGAGTGCCCAATTTCCCTAAAAACAATATGTCTAGAGCCACAAATGCCACTAGGCTTTGAGAAATGTGGGTACCATATCATTATGACATATTGACATGTAACAAACTGAAGGGTGTAGAATTGTAATCTAAAGTGCAGTGAATTCATGAGTTTCTTTCAAATGTGCCACTTGGCAGTGGTATGAAATGTTGATGGTTTTCTTTCAAAACTTTTTATAATTTGTATTTTTAAAAAAATCTGTGTTTCTAAAAAAACATCATGATTACACTTGGTATATATTTAAAATGCACCCAGTTGTTGCCACTCAGCAGCTGTACATGAAAATAATGCACACGTTGATTTCCAACTGTAATTTGCTTCAGTTAACTAGCACAATACCTTTTACCTTGCATTCTCACAAATTTGGCTTGAATAAATTGACATAACTCATATGCTTACACAATATGATGAGCAATAATCGTTAGTTGTTTCACCATGTCTACAGTGATGTATTGTTTTCAAGGCAAATTGGGCACATAACACTGTTATGTTTGGCTTTGACAAAGATCGTCTGGTCGAAACACGTCAGCCAGCCTATTAAACATTTTGCAGAACAAACATTTTGGAGTGCAGGCTTATGTATATATTCGTGAGACCCAGTTAAAGGTGATAGCTGAAACGCGTTAGTCACTATACTGTCTGATTTGTGCCACAGGAATATGCGGCGTTCACAAAATAAAATGAAATAGAAAATTACAAAATACCTCTTGGAGGCTGAGTATCTGTGCTGTGCCGCTGCGTTGGTGGTCTGGGAAAGAGAACCTCTTGGAAAGACATATATGTCTTGGAATATATGTCTTTCCAAGAGGTTCTCTTTCCTGGACCACCAACGCAGCGGCACAGCACAGATACTCAGCCTCAAGAGGTATTTTGCAATTTTCTATTTCTTTTTGTGTGAACGCCGCATATCAAAAGGAAGCATTTTTCATTTACCGTAACATTTTAATTTCTATTTTAACAGTGCTGAATCTAGTTGTGCTCAGTGTATTGCTGCAGTGCTCACTCAACCTGTGAAGATTTTTGGGCCTTCGGTCTCCTTCCTCAGGACTGCAGTGCAATGTCCTTAAATAGGGAGCTGTTCTTAATTTAATTTGCACTTATACATAGACACCTATTGAACGCTATTAGCATGCTTTATTTAAAGAAAACACTTCTCAGTTTTATTACAGTGGTTGATCTGACTGAATTTAATACTCGGTCCCTTGAGATAGAATTCAAACATCATTTTGGGCTGTAGTTAGATGGTCATTCCAACATCTGAATAAAGTATAGATAAAAGAAACACAGTTTCCTTAAAGGCAGTGTGAAACATATTACCTAGAATTCCAAGATACTTCTTTTAACAAGTGAAGGCTGGAAAGAAATCTAGCTTCATGCCTAAATTACAAGCCTGGACTGGGTGCAATGGCCACCGAGCATTTTCATGGTTAGCTGGTAGAGTGGGGGCTGGCTTTACTGTTAGTGGGGGTCGGTTGTGCCCCTACCTGCAGTGCTTCAGTGCTTTGCACAAAACGCAATATAAATGTTTTTTTTCAATGCCACTAGCAGACCATGTTTACTTCAAAACTATTTGATTTTGCATTTTGTTGGTTACTGTCTCATGCAGGATCATCATCAGTAGTGATGACGTTCAGGGCAAAGGAAGGTTAGGGGTCTGTTGTTGCTTGTCTCAGAGAGTCCAGCACATATTTGATTAAGACACATCAAAATTCAAAATAGCTTATTTCTTTATATTACAGCAGTTGCAACCAGTTTAGTTTAATGTAGTAATTTTGACCGGTGCCACCCGCACCTAGGGGCGTGGCGCCCTTAGTTGCATCTCGTGCGGGAGCCGTCATGGTTTTTTCTAGGCAGGAAGGGGGGCCGGGAGGAAGCGAGGTAGAAGTGTTAGGCGTGGCCCCCGTAAGCACAACGTCATCAAAGGGCGCAGGGTCGACCTCCCCTCCTTGTTGGGTATAAAAGCGTTGGGAGATGCAGATTAATCCGCTTTGTTCTCTCCAAGCAGCTACGGAGGCAGCAGACCAGCAACGAGTTACCCACCCACCCATCCCTAGAAATAAAGACCGGACTGGCGGGGTCCCAGGCAAGAAAAGGGTGTGGACTTCAATTTTTGGCAGGGACTGGCTGACCCTGGACAGGGCAAGCATTCATTGGGGGCTCTGGGCTGGTGGGAGGGGGACTGACCTGCTGGTGGTCCTGGACTCTCCTGCCCTACCCAGGATGCCTGGGTGTATGTTTAAGAAACTTTGGAGGGGTATACCCGGTCCGGTGGGAGCCAAGGCGTAAGCAGTGCCCTGGTGGTAATGCCTCTCTCTGGGAGGAGGACTAACACTGAAAGTTACAACTAGAAAACAGTGCAAGTTGGGGCCTGCTGGCGCAGCGAGCACAGGGGCCATGATGAGGATGTATGGCCATGATTGGAATGTAAATAATATCATTTGAATAATGTATTCCTTGGAATGGAAATAATCTAACGCCTTTTGATAACAAGCGGTTGTGTGTATACCTAGGCCTTGAAGAAATGGTCAAGTACCTTAATCAAAGAGGAATAAAGGATTACTCTGCTTGAAGTTTTAATAAAGGACTACGCAGTTGATCAACAACAATCTGCTTCATGTCTTTCTATGTTGCCCTATGAGTTTGGGAGGAGGGATAAAAGATGTTGGGTCTTCTGGCAGGAGGGGCGACTCGCACGCTGTATGCACACTAACACCATTGCATTGAGTGACAATTGTTAAACGTTACTCTAATCATGAGCTTAGAAACATACATGCCCCTTTGCCACTGCCCTGACTTTGATGCTGTTAGTGAAACAAGTGAATAGTCAGTTGACTTTTGCCCCTATATGTGACCTAGGGTGCTATAGATTGAGTAACATTACAGTCTTTTGTTTTTGTGCAGAACATACCCTGAACTGAAGTATTTAAAAGTGTTGTCATGTGATGATGAAGGAAAAGGAGGCACCGTGAAAAAAAGTACTTGCCTGAAATCACACACTGTGAGTCAAGTGGAAGCCGGGATTGATGTAAGGTTTCCTGGTATCATGTTGTTCAATGGGCAAATATATGATTATCTATTGCTGTCTCCCATTTGAGATCAAGGCTTAATGCTTTGTGTTCAACTCTTTGAGGCACTAAATCAGTGCACTGTGTTAGATACATCTGGGCAATGCATTTTTCACAAGGATTGGTGATGATAGTGTTGGGGAGGCTGATGTTTTAATGCCGCAGCTAAAATGAAAGCCAGAGTACCCATCCTTGGTCAGTACATTGAGACCATTCACTCCACATAGATAAAAGTCTTTATTAATTGTCATTCATTCGTGGAAGTATTCATCCATCCACTCCTCACCCATCCAACCATTCATTCATTCATTGAGCTACACAGCCTTGTCCCCAATCTCCATATGTCCATTCAATGTTTGGATAAGGCTCTATAATGAAAAATGAACTGTAAAATGTGCCATATTTGCAATGATTGATTTTTTTCAGAACTTTCTTGCAAATCCACCTTCCAGTTGTCAGACTAGCTCGCTCAATGCAGAATTAGGGCTGGCTTGACCAAATTTGCTATGGCTACTTTTGATTCCCAGTGCGGCCCTGCTAAGTAAGTGACTGTAGAACATAGAGATAACGCTTCTCATCCCAGATTTGGCACTTTACTAAAAATTGTTTGACTCTTAGGAAATAGTTTAATCTCACTATGCCAAAATTTGTAATATTAATGTTAAGACAACTATTGACGCAATCTTGTCAGATAATCAAGATGGTAAGTAGTCTAAATATCGAGTTTTAATTATCGATATACAGAAATATCGAGTTTAATATATCGATTGTATTAAAAATATCGATGTTCTGTATATCGATGCTAAAAATATCGTTTTTAAGTCATCAAAAATATCGAAGTATGTAATATCGAGTGTTAAAATATCGTTATGTAAAAATATCATTAAAGTATTATATTTGTGTTTTTTTAGAGTTTGTTTGTAGTAGTATATTATTTAAATATAGTAAAAAAAAAAACATTGTATCATATTTTTAGGAGCGGGATGTTGGGTTTATAGGGGATAAGGGTGGGGAGTGTATTAAAATTATGTTTAAAAATCCAATAAAAATTGTTAAATTATAAAATTTAATTTCAAATTTAAATTTTGAATTTTGAAATATATTTTTAGGAGCAGGATGTTGGGTTAATAGGGGATAAGGGTGGGGATTTTTTTTTTATGTTTTTTTATTTTTGTAAAAATTAAAATAATAGTTTTAAAATATAAATTTCTACATTTAAAGTTATTTTCGATTTTTAGATTATTTTTATTTTGAGAGTAGTTTTGTGTTTATAGGGGATAATGGTGGGGAGTGTTTAAAAATAATGTAAATTAAATTAAAAAAAAATATAGGGGCCTATTACGATGGCGGTCGGATGTCCGCGCCGGGCCGGCGGTGGCGCCCGCCGGACCAGCAGTGGACATCCGCCCACGATCGCAACCAAGAAAACAGCCGGTCAAATTAGGATGGCGGTGGTGACCGCGGTGGGGGGAAATTCCGACCGCCGCTTTTCCGCTGGTTGCCATCCGCACTTCTGCCTGGCGGACGGAGCAGGACCGGGATAATGGTGGCGGTGCAGAGCAGGCTCCGCCGGCAGGATTATAATGCGGGCGGTAGCCAGCCTTTCCTCAGCGGTCTAACCGCCATGGAAAGGCATGCAAAGGTGTGTTCCAGGGGCCCGTTGCGGGCCCCAGTGTGTTGGGGGGTGGGTGCACTGGGGGTACCCATGGTCCCCCTGCATTTCCCTGTACCAGGTGGCAGGCACTGTGCAGTGCCTGCCACGCAGTACTGAGAAATGCAGGACATGCTCGCTTTCGGCATCGCGGCGGTGCTGCGGGCAGCAGCAACCACCGCAATGTTAGGCCCAGCGATCAGACCGCCGCAGTTGGATTTCGACCGCAGGTCATCGTAATTCGACCGGCAGTGATGTTGCGGTCCACGCGGGCGGTCTTTTCCTGCTACCATGGCGGTCGGGGAGGTTTTCCGACCGCCATCGTAATATGCCCCATAAATTGGGAATTTTTTTAATTAAAATATAATTAATTTTTAAAAAATATTACTTAGTATTGGGATGTACATTTTCTAGTTGTTAAATAAGGTGAGTGGTTTTAAATAAAAAATTAAAATCTAATATATGTTTACTGTCCAGTATGTTTCCTAATTTAATAG
This sequence comes from Calotriton arnoldi, assembly GCA_963921515.1. NCBI lineage: Eukaryota > Metazoa > Chordata > Amphibia > Caudata > Salamandridae > Calotriton > Calotriton arnoldi. The sequence goes on from CAWUFW010017453.1 coordinate 160,408, forward strand.
TGTTTGGAGTGGGAATAGTAAATTAATTAACTTTAGTGTCCAACACCTACCCTCATTTATTAGTGACTGGAGTGGGAATAGTAAATTAATTAAATTAGTGTCCAGCACCTACCCCAATTTAATACTGGCTGGAGTGGGAATAGTAAATTAATTAAGTTTAGTGTCATGCACCTACCCCAATTTAATACTGACTGGAGTGGGAATAGTAAATTAATTAAGTTTAGTGTCTAGCACCTACCCCAATTTAATACTGACTGGAGTGGGAATAGTAAATTAATTAAGTTTAGTGTCCAGCACCTACCCCAATTTAATACTGACTGGAGTGGGAATAGTAAATTAATTAAGTTTAGTGACCAGCACCTACTCTAATTTAATATTGACTGGAGTGGGAATAGTAAATTAATTAAGTTTAGTGTCCAGCACCTAACCCAATTTAATACTGACTGGAGTGGGAATAGTAAATTAATTAAGTTTAGTGTCCAGCACCTACTCTAATTTAATACTGACTGGAGATGGAATAGTAAATTAATTAAGTTTAGTGTCCAGCACCTACCCCAATTTAATACTGACTGGAGTGGGAATAGTAAATTAATTAAGTTTAGTGTCTAGCACCTACCCCAATTTAATACTGACTGGAGTGGGAATAGTAAATTAATTAAGTTTAGTGTCCAGCACCTACCCCAATTTAATACTGACTGGAGTGGGAATAGTAAATTAATTAAGTTTAGTGACCAGCACCTACTCTAATTTAATATTGACTGGAGTGGGAATAGTAAATTAATTAAGTTTAGTGTCCAGCACCTAACTAATTTAATACTGACTGGAGTGGGAATAGTAAATTAATTAAGTTTGAGTGTCCAGCACCTACTCTAATTTAATACTGACTGGAGATGGAATAGTAAATTAATTAAGTTTAGTGTCCAGCACCTACCCCAATTTAATACTGACTGGAGTGGGAATAGTAAATTAATTAAGTTTAGTATCCAGCACCTACCCCAATTCAATACTGACTGGAGTGGGAATAGTAAATTAATTAAGTTTAGTGTCCAGCACCTACCCCAATTTAATACTGACTGGAGTGGGAATTGTAAATTAATTTAATTTAGTGTCCAGCACCTACTCTAATTTAATACTGACAGGAGTGGGAATAGTAAATTAATTAAGTTTAGTGTCCAGCACCTACCCCAATTTAATACTGACTGGAGTGGGAATAGTAAATGAATTAAGTTTAGTGTCCAGCACCTACCCCAATTTAATACTGACTGGAGTGGGAATAGTAAATTAATTAAGTGTCCAGCACCTACCTGAAATTAATACTTATTGTCGTGGGAATAGTAAGCTAATTAAGTTTAGTGTTTAGCATGTATATTGTATTCATTTAAAGTGGAGTTGGCAAAGAAAATTAGCAACATTTTAACTTAAGAAAATTTGTAATAATATTAAAGCAGTTTAAAGTAGAATAAACATATAAATAAAATATAGTTGTGTAGGAAGATAATAAATTTTGAATATATATTATATTATAACATATTATTTAATACAGTATAATTAACATGAATATATTTATTATGAAACATTGAATTTAATATACATGAGATGGTAGACAATAAAGTAGACATTTTAATTCTTTCACATGTATTTACAAAAAAATGTAGTATGTAAATGTAAAGACAATGTTGTATTACATATAAAAAAAATATAAATTTAAGAAATAATATTTATTTGTGAAACAATAAAACAGTTTGTTTATTTGTAGTTTTTGGTGAAGTAATGAAACAATTTTATTGTATTACATTAATAAATTTATTTACATATTTGTATATAATTTGGTAATATTAGATACTGTCTTGTTACAAATATTTGGATACATTTGGAATAATAATATACTTTTTAAACAATTGTAAATCATTGTTTGGTATTATTAACATTTTTTAAGTTTTGTTACATATATTGGTTATATTTCAATACAATGAAAGTTTACAGTTGAGAAAAATAAACATAGTTTTATTCATATACAAAAATATTATACATTTTAATATTAATATTATATATTAGATATTAATATTAATAATTATTACATAGTTTTCATATTGTACATTTTTTAAGAAAGTATACATTTTTATTACATAACACAAATTAGTACAATTTTTAATATATTGTTTATTGTAATTTGTGATTTTATGGAATTATAATATTAAATATTATATGTGTTATAATATTTATTATTATAATTTTACACTGTTTACAAATAATATAATGCATTTCAAAAAAACATTAGCAATTTGTTGTATTTAATTAAATACTATCAAAAAAATAAAAAGTCATAACATTTTAAAAAATAAATTGTTTTTATTTAATATGTTTAAAGCTGCCATATTTGTTTGGGTCTTGTATTTTGTAACCGCTCGCTGTTGTTTTGGGTCATTTGGAAGGGAAGAAGCTCGCGGTTGGGAGCTGCTTCACGTCGAGCAAGGTAAGATTAATTTTCGCTATTTTAACTATGTTTTTAATGTATTTTGAAGGTAGTTGTAATGTATTTAGTGTGTTCTGAGTTAGGTTTGTGATGTTAGGATGTTTTTTATGCGTTAGTTAGGTAGCAACTGTTTATCTAGTTTTACGTTATTGAGGCCTAGTTAGAAATGTTAATATAGAGTGGTATATGTGTTTCTATTGTGTTTATAATGTTGGTAATAATGTTATTAGGTATATAATGTGTACTTTTGTGTGGGTGGGAATGTTTGTGTTTTTGTTTTGTAGGTTTTACTTGAAAAAAGTTGCCGGTGCCGGAAAATAGAGTTTTTTTTATTAAGGAAGTGTATATTAGTTTTAGTAACTAATAATTATTTACACTTTCTTAATTTTTGGGGTTTCATGGAGCGTTTCTTTTTTTAAACTAATTTTTGGGTTTTTTGATGGATTTATCTACGGAGGATTTATTTTTGGTACAGTTGTATTGTTTCATTTTTTTTTGGGAAACTTTTTATGGATTTGGAATTATCAACTACATGGATTCATTTAGAAGATGTGGAATTTTGAGTCTACAACAACGGAAACGGTAAGTTTTTAAAATATTTTAAATTGAGGGAGGGAAATAATGTTATATTTTATTGTTGTTTTTTTATTTACTCGCAGACTTAATTAATGTGTCTATATATTTTATTATTTATTAATAAAAATATATTAGACATAGGGGCCGATTCCGATCTCGGCCGGTAGTGCTCCGAATCGGATTCGGATTTACCGGATCCGATTCGGAGCCCTGTTTCCCGACCGAATCGTACGCGGGTCTGGCCGAGCGAGTACGATGCAGGCACCCGCGAAATCTCCGACCGACTCGAACGCGGCTTCAACTCGCTCTGACCGACTCGCATGGACACGACTCGCACCGCGCTATGGAGACGTATCCCGGCCGGGTAAGTACGATGCGCGCCGCGAGCAGTCCGACCGACTCGCGCCGTCCGGCTCGAAAAAGCTGTCGGAGCCGGACTTTGGGGGTCCGCGTCGGACCCCTGTACACGTAGGCGCGCGGAGTCGCACACAGGGGGACCCATGGGTCCCCCTACCTGTGCATGTATGCCGCGATGCGAATGGACGCGTACACGCTGTAGAGGCGCCCTTGTCCGCCTCGCACCCATTGAGTCAATGGGAGCCCGCGTACGCGTTGTACGACAGGTTCCCATTGACTTCAATGGAAGTCCGACCGACTCGAGTCCGATGGCATGCGTGCGCATCGTACTCGTTCGGTCGGACTGCCGGAGTCCGATTCGGTCGGAAATCTCTCCGGGTCCGGCTCGGTCGGAGAGATTTCCGGCCCGAATCGGAATCGGCCCCAAAGTAATTATTTTTGTGAGGAAATAAAAATGTTTTGTTTATGTTGCTGTAAAAGATATGATAAGTATTATGGGGCCCATTACGATGTCGGGCGGAAGCACGACCGCGTTGGCGGCGGTGCGGTAAAATGCCTTTTACCACACGCCAGCCGCGGTCTTCACGCCCGCCATATTAGGATGGGAAAACATAGGCATTCACCGTCCGCCGCGGAGTGATGCCGACCGCAATCGAACAGCGCCCGCCACCGCGGCGGAGTGAGCCAATCACCACACACCGCCGTGCGGAATGACATCCCGTACGCCGAGGATATCACGATGCCGGAACCAGGGCAGCACACCGCGACGGAGAAACCGCACAGTGAAAGACGGCGGAGACATCACAGCGGAGACAGAAAAAATAACACCCCGGACACACCGCGATGGATCCTGCCCTACACACACTCCCGGTGCTGTACATGATCCACTACCTGCAAGTCATCCACCGCCACGGACGCCTGCGCAGGTACGTACAGACACAACAGTGCAAGTAACACAATACACAGCTCCAGGGGGGAAAAACATCGCATGGGAACACCACACACCCATGTGGGGACAGGCACACAGCCAGCACTGCACACACACATGTCCCACCTGTCACAAAAACGTCGCGCCACAAACTGCCCACCCATGTACCGCATTCATGTACAAATGTCCCGGTCACATCACCGCCGCGGTCAGTGTGCATGAAAACATGCACACAACTCAGAGCACAGGGCCAGCGCATACCAAGGGCAACATACAAATAGCACAAAGCCACAACTACATCCACAACACACCAGCAACCGCCCTGAAGGGACACAACATGTGTCTCACAAGTGCCACTCCTGCACAACAACAACACAACTACAGCCACACTATGCCCCACGTCCCAACAACTGCATATACAGCCACAGCAGGACCCTATGCAAAGGAACACATAGCAGAGAAGGCCAGGCCCCTGCCAACACAAACACACCAACAACATCACACACAAGCCAAGAACACTGAGGCCAGGCACAAAATGTACACACACACAGATGAGGACCAAACACTTCACTTCACACACCACCTGACAAGTCACACACACACACACCACCCAGAGTCACAGCTACATACACACACCACATGCCAGCAGTAATGGAGGACAACATATAGGAAAGCCAAAGTGAGGTGCCCACAAATGGAAGGGCAGTGACTAAACCATCAAGCATGTGTGATGCACATGCAAGACAAGACACATGTGAGAACACACACAGCCCATCACAGCACACATGGCTGACACAGTCAGTCAACACAAACCACAGTCACCCCAATGCCACAACTCCTGGAGACAGCAAGGACACCCATGTATAGGCACAGGGATGTAAGGAAGGCCCTGAACACAAACACTGACCAGCCACACATAGGCATCCAAATACTGGACAAGACAACGTCTGCTGCACAACACACAGGACCCAGTGACACACTACATGACAGCCAAGCACAAGTAGGATATGGCACACATACCTCCTCCCACAACAGCAACACACAATACTGCCATGTGCACAAAACACAACCACAGGGCAAAACAAGTACACATACAGGCACACCACTCCAGGGTCACACATGGCAGTAGTTGACAATGCATGTGCACACACATCCACAGTCACAACAAAGTCACCCCCTACACACCACACACTTCTCCACCACCCAAGTGCACACATTGGAAGTAAGCCATGGGACCTGGATAACTCATCACCACAAGATGTCCATACACCGACACTGATTGGCACACAGAAAGGAAGCTCACACAGACCCCATGACCCTGGCCTGCCTGCCTGTAAGCCTGTGCCCAAACTCCCACCCTGTGCTGCCATTGCCCACAAACCTGACATGTGTCCACCATAGATAACATGAGCCAAGAAGGAAGATGACTACAAGACTTCATTGCCAACCACCTGCACTGCACCCATAAGTATCACAGTCAGGTACAAATGAAGTGCCTCCCACCCCTGCAAAAAAATGAAATGTGACACAACCCATTGGCAATGTCGAAGTGGCATACTGAGCCTGTGACACAGTTAACCATGCACACACAGAAACAACTTTATTCAGGAAGGACACTGACACAACTCACTGCAGGACCAACTGTGTTTATTCACAATTTGCATATAGAGCCAACAAATCTGGGCAACAGCAAAGCCAGTGGGCATTTCAATATGCACAGTATTTACCTAAGAAGCTGCACAGGCAGGGGGCAAACAGCAGTGAACAGCAAGGCCAGTGGCCAGTCCAAAGTGCAGGTGAGGTACATGAGAAGCTGCACAGGCAGGGGGCAAACAGCAGTGAACAGCAAAGCCAGTGGCCAGTCCAAAGTGCAGGTGAGGTACATGAGAAGCTGCACAGGCAGGGGGCAAACAGCAGTGAACAGCAAGGCCATTGGCCAGTCCAAAGTGCAGGTGAGGTACATGAGAAGCTGCACAGGCAGGGGGCAAACAGCAGTGAACAGCAAGGCCAGTGGCCAGTCCAAAGTGCAGGTGAGGTACATGAGAAGCTGCACAGGCAGGGGGCAAACAGCAGTGAACAGCAAGGCCAGTGGGCAGGACACAGTGCAGGTTAAGTCCATGAGATCCTGCACAGGCAGGGGGCACACAGCAGTGAATAACAAGGCCAGTGGCCAGGACACAGTGCAGGTTAAGTCCATGAGATCCTGCACAGGCAGGGGGCACACAGCAGTGAACAGCAAGGCCAGTGGCCAGGACACAGTGCAGGTTAAGTCCATGAGATCCTGCACAGGCAGGGGGCACACAGCAGTGAATAACAAGGCCAGTGGCCAGGACACAGTGCAGGTTAAGTCCATGAGATCCTGCACAGGCAGGGGGCACACAGCAGTGAACAACAAGGCCAGTGGCCAGGACACAGTGCAGGTTAAGTCCATGAGATCCTGCACAGGCAGGGGGCACACAGCAGTGAACAACAAGGCCAGTGGCCAGGACACAGTGCAGGTTAAGTCCATGAGATCCTGCACAGGCAGGGGGCACACAGCAGTGAACAACAAGGCCAGTGGCCAGGACACAGTGCAGGTTAAGTCCATGAGATCCTGCACAGGCAGGGGGCACACAGCAGTGAACAACAAGGCCAGTGGCCAGGACACAGTGCAGGTGAGGTACATGAGAAGCTGCACAGGCAAGGGGCAAACATCAGTGAACAACAAGGCCAGTGGCCAGGACAAAGTACAGGTGAGGTACATGAGAAGCTGCACAGGCAGGGGGCAAACAGCAGTGAACAGCAAGGCCAGTGGCCAGTCCAAAGTGCAGGTGAGGTTCATGAGAAGCTGCACAAGCAGGGGGCACACAGCAGTGAACAACAAGGCCAGTGGGCAGGACAAAGTGCAGAGTGAGTCCATGAGAAGCTGCACAGGCAGGGGGCACACAGCAGTGAAACACAAGGCAAGTACAATGTGCAGAGTAGTCACATCAGAAGCTACACAGGGAATGTATGCAACTCTACCATGCCATGCCCAGCAACAGAGTAATGGGTCTGACAATGGGCATCACACGCACCCCTGTGGACAGACAGGTGTGTGAGGGTGACCACCACTCAGATGGGGCTGTCTGTCGGACTTGGAGCTGACTGTGTGTTGGGGTCAGTTGGCGGACTACCCTGGGCAGTGGGAGTAACAACTGTGGAAGAGTCAACTGTGCATGTGGTAGCTGGGGGGCTGCTTGGACCAGGTGGGGTGGTGGCCCGGGGAGGTGGACTCATGCCCTGGTGAGACACAGTGTGTGCCGGAGAATGTGGAGGGGTGCCTCTCCACTTCTTGGGGATCCTGAAAGGCTTCCCTGTCAGGGGATTGAGGGGAACTGGGGCAGACACAACAGGTGACCCCAACACCAAAGCTGATTCTGGTGTGGATGGTGACCCCCCTCTGGGGACATGCTGGAACCCGCTGTGCGCTTGCCTGGTGTTTGCCGCCGCCCTGCCTCCCTCTGTCCACCAGCTTTGCCCCCTACAGTGTCCTCCTGTGCTGGCTTCACAGGGCTTGGGTTAGGAGTGGAGGTCAAGGATGGATTATCCATGGGGCCCTCATCCTGTGTAATGTTTGCAGGCAACACCTTCTCAGTGGGTGTGGAAACTGACTTTTGCCTCTGCGAGGCGTCTTTGGGACAGGGAGTCTTTGGCAGGGGAGGAAGGTGAGGCCTGTGACCCTGATGCTTGTTTCTTTGCTTTGTGGCCCTTGCTGTCGCCTGATGGGCTTTTCTCTCTGCGCTCTGGGGTGGCCTTACTCTTATGTGGGGATGTTGTCTGTGCCCTAGTACGCTTGGGTTGCTGCTGCTCCTGTGTGCTGCGGGTTCTGTATCGGGACTTTGGGGTCCGTTGGGCATTGTCACTGTCGTCAGAGGTGCACAGTGACATGGGGCCGGACCGAGTGCTGGGAGTCGCTCCCTGACTATGTGCCTGTTGCAGGGCTGCTGTCACAGTTGATGACAAGGACTGCACAGTGCGGTGTAGCCCACCAACGTCGGAATGTAAGCCCTCCATGAAAGCTATAACCTGCCCCAACTTTTTGTCGTGCTCTTGGAAGGCATTGAGAAGTGCTGTCTGCCCCACACACATCTGGCGCAGTAGCTCGACTGCTTCTGCACTGAGGGCAGCAGGGCTGACATGGGCTGGGGCAGCTGTGCCTGGGGTGAAGGTGACTCTACCCTTCCTACTTGTGTGGGCACGGGCAGCACCAGTGGAGGTTGAAGGGAGGCTGGGCACTGGACGCGGTGTGGCGGAAGAGGAGGCAGATTCCCCATTCCCTGTACCCCCCAACATGGATGTGTCACCGCTGGCGTCAGATGAGGTAGAGCTTTGTGTCTCCAGCTGTGAGTCCTCTAGCAGACTCCTGTCCCCCTCCTCGGCGCTGGTCACATCTGTGTCAGTCAGCTCCGGTGCGGCTGTAGCAGTGGAAGCCTCACCACTGGTGTCCATCCCCTCTCCCTCTGCACATACGGGAGCTGCTGCATAGGAGAGAGAAGTACTGTGAGATGAGTGGCATCAACAGAACTAACACGTGCCAATACATCTGCATCCTAGAAAGAGGAGTGCAGCACATTGCATGCCACCCTGTGCACACATATATCTTGACACCCAAAGGTTCGACACAACGGTGCATGTCCGCCACACGTCCTGCCATAAGTGACCCAGGTGATTCACACAGCACTCCATCCTGCAGTTGGCTCACATCAGACACAGCCCCAAAATGCCCTGTGCACACACACTGTCCCGATGTTGGCAAGGATGAACACCACGACATGGTGCACATCACCTACATGTGTGGAGCAGTAGGGGACCACACAGACTACAACATACCAGCCCACAATGACCCTGCACACATGCCATCCACCATATCTAGGCCATGGGTACATCTACTGTTGCACATTGGCCTCAGATGTCTGACTGGCAGACATCTGAGGTCTGGAATTGCACACATTCATTGAAACGCATTCACAGTTGGCACACTGGCATTACCATCCATCAGAATTCACACACTACCCCACAGCAGAAGGTACCTGAAGGCCACAACTCCAAATGTAAGAGAGATGCACAGTGCTAAAACTCACTTCATGAAGCGCCGTTTGGGCAAAAGCATGGCAAATACACCCAGCACAGAGGCCACTCACAAAACATTGCACCACACAACCAACGTCACACAGCTGACAATTTGCACACTCTGTAGACACATGCACCCACTCCCAGCCAAAGGCAGCCTGCAACACATACTCACCCCTGTCTCGCTGCTGATGCTCCCTCAGTCGTCTGTCCAGCTCAGGTTGTGTGACAGCCAGGATGCGGGCCATTAGTGGTGTCATGCTGCGCCTAGCCAACCTGCCAGTCCGAGGGAGCAGCCCCAGCGTCATCTCGGCCACGTTCTTGCTCAGCCGGCAGATGTCGTCCCACCTTTTATGACAGTGGGTGCGCCTTCGGTTTGACACACCCAGATCCCGGACTCTGGAGGCAATGGCCCTCCACACGGCTTTACGCTGGTGGACCTTCAGCTGCAGGCATGGGAGACAAGAGGGGTGATGTGCCAGTGACACAGTGCACAATAACAACACAACGAAAATGCAGTAGCACGACAGTGACTCATCCAAAACTCAAGCTACAACTGTCACATAGCCAACAATTGCTCTGAACATGATGCAATGTCATTGGTCAATCAGACGTACAGGCATGCATGTTCGATGGTGGACACAGTACCTCCACACCCCATTCACATGCAGGATACCAACACACCAAGCAACGTGTAGTCTGCCTGCAGCTACTGTCTGCAGTTACCTACAACTACACATACAGAAGATAGCAAAACATGTGTCATGTTGTTGGACTCACTGTGTCCAACACTGCGCAAACCTAAGTGTCCTAGCCCTGTGAAAGCCTCACTGTGTCTTGGGACTCACATAGAGTGACACCAACTGTCATACACACACCCTTCTCCCACGCCTGCTCCTGTGCAATCTACATGGCAGAGATGGGACTTAGATGAAGAGGCATGAGACAAACACACATGGTACACACTGTACATGCAGTGATGTTGACATGTGGCATTCGGTGGGGACTGTGCAGGGCAGGTTGACTGACACTGAGTGGGTCAATTGGGAGCAACACAGCCATGCACACAAACGCTAACTGGCCAGACTCCTGCATCACCAAAATGCAGCTGCACTGTATGGCTGACACTACAGGACATGTCCCTCTACCCTGGATAGGCATGCAGGGTAACGTGTGAAAGAGCCCACCAAGCCCTTCCCGCAGTAGCAAACATGATGGGCAGTGCATGTCAGAGCCCCACAACCACTGACACATACCAAAGCACATCCACCCCACGTGTGCACACCCTGCACTCTCACTCACAGTCTGGGAAACTTACCACGACATTAGGTCCGCTATAAAGCCTTGGGTACTGTGCAAGCACCCCGTCTACCAGGACCCCAAGCTCCTCACTGGTGAAGGGACTGGCACGGATCTTCTGAGTCCTCGACATCACAATGGACATGTGCCAGCAGCAGCACATTGAGGGTGGCAGTCAGCAGTCCCTTGAGGCAGCAGGTGCAGGGTGGCAGCCAGCAGTCCCTTGGGGCAGCAGCAGCAGGTGCAGGGTGGCAGCCAGCAGTCCCTTGAGGCAGCAGGTGCAGGGTGGCAGCCAGCAGTCCCTTGAGGCAGCAGCAGCAGGTGGAGGGTGGCAGCCAGCAGTCCCTTGGGGCAGCAGCAGCAGGTGCAGGGTGGCAGCCAGCAGTCCCTTGAGGCAGCAGCAGCAGGTGCAGGGGTGTCAGTCAGCAGTCCCTGGTAGCTGTGGGAATGTGGTGCGCCCTCCCACACATATATAGGCCCCTGGGGCTGTGTCAGTGGTCCCAGGGTGCTGCAATTGGTGTACGAGGTCTGCCTCATTCAAATACATCCAATGTCCGCCTCCGCGGTGGCGGTGCACGCCTACCGCGATTTTCAAACTCGCATCAGGCTACCGCGAGTCTGCTTCCCATTGCTTCCCATTGGGTCCATGCCGGTGACACACCGTAGGATGCATGTGCGCGCTACCGCAGTGGTGCATCTTATGAATGCCTCCAGTGACCGCCTCCGCGGGGGTGGTGCACGCCCACCGCGATTTTCAAACTCGCATCAGGCTACCGCGAGGCTGCTTCCCATTGGCTGCAGAGGCATGGTCCATGCCGGTGACACACCACAGGGCCCAGGCGGTAGGCACCGCCATATGTCTGGCAGACAGTGCCTGGAGTGACCGTGATTTGGGTAGCGGTGCATGGTGACCGCAATTGTCACATACATAACTGGCGGTGTCTCCCACGATCGTGCATGGGTTATGTGCGGTGCCGCACCTCAGTGTCCAGGTGGTAGGCACTGCCACATGTCTGGCAGACAGTGCCTGGAGTGACCATGATTTGGGTAGCGGTGCATGGTGACCGCAATTGTCACATACATAACTGGCGGTGTCTCCCGCGATCGTGCATGGGTTATGTGCGGTGCCGCACCTCAGTGGCCAGGCGGTAGGCACCGCCACATGTCTGGCAGACAGTGCCTGGAGTGAGCATTAATGGAGTTGTGGAGTAGCTGTGCTGCACTTAACGTGTCCTCCAGCTCTCTGCATAGGCCAACATATGCAGTGCCCAGGGTCTCAACAATTGAAGGGTCCTCATGAGGGCAAATGCACAAAAGGGACATGTTACTCCATGTCACCAACACATACCATATATGGGTCGCCAATACATTGCATGGGCACATACACTCGCACATGTCACATGTGCTGTGTAATGAAATGTAGACTGTCCAGTTACTGTGTTGCATAGCATATGGAGATAATGGTCAATGTCTGTGTGTGCAATGTAACGCACAATGTCGTCTCATTGACTGGACTAGGGGCATCAGCAACTGGCACATTGTCCAATGCCCATGCACACACGTGTCCCCCACGCTCAGCCGGTGGTGAGTGTGTAGTTGATGTGTGCCATGTGCAACCTGTGTTGGGTGGTGTATCAGGGCCAGCAACATGGTGTGTTCGGCTAGTATTGCAATTATCAACATATGCTGGGGGTCAGACTCACAGGTATGCACACATATCTGTTAGTATATCACACTGTGCATGCGAATGAGCCGGAGGGGTGCACAGATAATTGCTGCTGGTTAGGGGACAGGTGTACGAGTAGTGTGCCTGATGTGAACCTAGTTGTGAAGTGCCCTGTCGGTTGATGGTGCATGTTGTAAGACTTGGGAATGTGTCTGTAGAAGTAATTGATGTGATGCACATTTCATGGTCTTCTGCATTGACATCTGTGCACTGTGATCTGTCCTAGGAGGAGGAGGCACAATATCCATCGTCCGTTCACAGTCCTGGCAGACATGGAGAATGAGGAAATAATCCGCAAATTCAGGCTGGACCGACAAACCCTGCAGAACCTATGTGCCATGTTGGAGCCCCACCTGCAGCCACGTCGGACATATCCAACAGCTTTCACCGCAACAGCTAAGGTGATGGCATGTCTGCATTTCTTTGCAATGGGCTCATTCCAGCACACGGTCGCAAGTGCAGGCGGGATGTCACAGCCGATGTTCAGCATGGTGCTGAGGGATGTCCTGTCGGCCATGATGCTGTACAAAGACAGATATATCCATTTTCCCAGGGGGCCTGAGTTGGTGGCTGTGAAGGGCGATTTCTATGCCCTTGGACATATCCCCCATGTCATTGGTGCAATTGATTGCACACATGTTGGGCTTGTGCCACCACAGGCACGTGAACAGGTTTACCGCAATAGGAAGCATTCACACTCGGTAAATGTTCAAGTGGTGTGCCTGGCGGACATGATCATCTCACACGTGTGTGCCAAGTTTCCCGGCTCAGCCCATGATGCCCATATCTTGCGCAGCAGCATCGTTCCTCAGTTGATGGCCAATCTGCTTCCTGAGCGTGCATGGCTTGTGGGTGAGTATGTATAGTGGATTAGAGTGGTGTGTGTGTGTGACATGCTGTTGTGTAGCATTTTGGGACTGCAAGGTTAGTCTGTGTCTCTCACACACAGGTGACTCGGCATATCCAAACCGCCCATGGTTGCTGAGCCCATTGCGGAACCCCGTCACGCCAGCTGATGTGCGATACAATGATGCCCATGGGAGGACACGTCGTGTGATAGAACGGACATTTGGTCTCCTAAAATCAAGATTTCGGTGCCTGGACCGTACTGGGGGGCCCTTATGTACTCGCCAGGGAAGGTGTGTCAGATAGTGGTGGCATGCTGCATGCTCCACAACCTCGCCATTCGCAAGGCAATACCCCTGATCCTGGATGACGATGATGAGCAGCCAAGGCCGCCGCCTGCAAATCAAGCCGGATTCAGTGACGAGAGCAGTGGAGAGGAGGAAGGGGTCGACATGCGTCGTTAGCTCATCACCCGCTACTTCACTTGAAGGTGAGTGACGATGTAGAAGGGACAAAATGGTCTGATGGTGTTGCTGTTGCTGTGTGGGTGTATGTGAGCTTGCTGACTGCAGCTTGGTGTTGACTCATTGCTGCCTGCCAATGTATGTGTGATTGGTTAGTGTGGAACAGATTGTCTCTATGGTGACTGTTGCTCTGTGTAAAGTTTGTAGATCTGAGTACCTTGTTGACAAGTGTTGTGTGATGTGTGCAATGCCACACCCATACAAGTGACTCTTGTTCTGCTGTTTTCCGTAGGTCCCTTCAGCATCTCACTTGTTACCTACATTCCATTCCCCTGGACCATGTCCTACACGGTGAAGGTTGCACATCCTGTATTAAAGATGGAGCAGACACAACAACATGTGTGTAAGGTGTATTTATTAACAACTGTGACATGCAAGGGTGGAGGAAATGTGAAGGGGGTAATTGAAGAAGTGAGTTGACAGTCAAGGTAAATGAGATACTTGAGTAGTCCCCACAATGATGTGGAGACCCAGTCCAACAGATGGATGCCATTCACATGGCAGTGTGGTGAAGGATAGTCCAAAAGGTCAATGCAGTGGTGCAGTGGTCTGCCATCATAACTGGCTCGGGGACTAGCGTTTGGCAGGTGCTTTGGCACGTGGGTCCCCCTGGCCTTTCCTTGGATGGCCCCTTTTGCGCTTGACTGGAGGGGCCACTGCTGCAGGGACAGTGGTGTCTGAGGACTCACCCCCCTCTGTGGATGCAGGGGAGGATGAAGTGTCATCCTGCTGCCCAACAGGGGGAGGTGGAAGGGTAGAATGTTGCGCTGGCCTGTCCCTCAGAACCGCCACTAGCTGCCCCAAGAGGTCCACAATCTGTCCCATGCGTGTGTCCATGGACCTCAGCAGCAAGAGGTGCTCCCGAGATTCTTCCTCTAACCGGCCCATTCGTCCCTGGGCCTGTTGGTGGGCCCCAAGGACTCTGTCGATGTGGCCCAGGGCTTCCGTCCCAGGATCAGTCCCCCTCTGCATGACCCTGTCCCGACCACCTGCACTGCTGCCACGGTCCTGTCCGGTCCTCACATTGGCCCGCTGCATCCTCTCCCTGGCCTCCGCAGTCGATGTAGTGGGCTGCTCAACCCCTGGGGCAGGGAGGGTGTTGCGGGCAGCTGTGGTGGTGATGGTGGTGGTTGACACACAGGCCGTGACAGCAGCTGTCAGAGGATGGTCAGGGGCTGCAGCTGATGTGGTTGGGGGGACAATGGGTGCCTAGGACTGGTTGCGGCCTGCCACACCAGATGGGCCAGCGTGGAGCTCCTCATCCAAGGAATCCAGGAGTCCTCATCCAGTTGTCTCTGTTCCGGGGGGACTGGCTCTGCAGGGTGGTGTCATCCTCTGCAGTGAGTTCTTGGTCACCTGTGGGTCAGATGAGAAATGGTCATTGTGTTGCACCCAGCAAAGTTAGTGTTAGCAGTGTTACATCAACTGTTTGTACATCCAGCAGTTGTTCACTGTACAAATTTGCATTGACCGACATCCAGTGATGCATTACAAGCTGTTGTGGTACATGCATTACTTGTCCATATTGGGAGTTCTCAAGACATGACATGCACAATATATGTTTTTTGACATTGACAGTCTCATGTTGGCATCCTGTTATTGATCAATCATATGTCATCCATTTACGCGTATGTGTCACTTGTTGAGCCCTTGTAGCGGTTCTCTCTGCACAGTGAGTGAGCATTGTAGTTTCATGCATACCTAATCATTGTGGTGTAGATATCTGTATTTGCAATTCCAGACATGCTTAAGTTTGCTTTCAGTAGATCCTAGGTGGTCTGGTCCACTGCTACTGTCAGATGGCATGTAGTGGTGTGCATAGTTGTGCTCGGAGTTCCATCGACATGTGTTTCAGTCATTCACACTTTGGTCGCTGTCACAGTTTCATTTTCTTAGGTGTGTGCACACTATAGTTGCCAATGCTATCTGGGTGTGCAGTTGTGAATTGAGAGGCCTGGTGTCCTATGCCGACATGTTTTATTAAATGCATATCTGGCTTTATGTTGTGGCTGTGGATATGTTGTGTTTGCTGTGTTTTCCTTGTATTTGTGAGACCTCTCTGTGTGTGTATGATGATGGCTTCCATCTTGGTCCAGTGTGGGACAGGTCAGCATGATATGTCCACATGCAAGTTCTTTTGAAGTGTACATTGCAATGACTGACACATGCATGTTGGTGCCAGGGAGTAATGGGTCTTGTGTGCTGCCGGTCAGGTGGGTCCGTGTGAGTTGTTGTGCAAGCTTTCCAGCCCCACACACCCTGACCTGTGAGATGCGGTTACCTACCTGTGAGTTGGGTGGGTAGCATACATTGCCTGCCACATGCTTCTTATTGGGGGTGTAGTGTCACATCCTCCATAGTGGTGGGACAGCATGCATGTAGCATTTTGTGGGACGGATAGCCAAACACACTGCACCGTCTCCCTGTGGAGATGGCTACCTACCTGTTAGGTGAGGGTGTAGCACACAATGGCTGAGGCTTGCTTCTGGGTGGGGGAGGGCTACATCCTGCTCAGCTGTGGGACAAGGGGGCCTGGTGGGAGTTGTAGTGCAGGCCTCCCAAACACCCACCCACCTCCCTGTGATGATGGCTACCTACCTGTTAGGTGAGGGTGAAGGGCACAATAGCTGCCACATGGTTCTGGGGGGGAGGGGGTGCTCCATCCTGCTGAGTGATGGGGCAGGGTGTGCCTGGTGGGAGTCGTAGTGCAGGCCTCCCACACACACACCCACCTCCCTGTGATGATGGCTACCTACCTGTTAGGTGAGGGTGAAGGACACAATGGCTGCCACATGGTTCTGGGGGAGGGGGTGCTCCATCCTGCTGAGTGATGGGGCAGGGTGTGCCTGGTGGGAGTCGTAGTGCAGGCCTCCCACACACACACCCACCTCCCTGTGAAGATGGCTACCTACCTGTTAGGTGAGGGTGAAGGACACAATGGCTGCCACATGGTTCTGGGGGAGGGGGTGCTCCATCCTGCTGAGTGATGGAGCAGGGTGTGCCTGGTGGGAGTCGTAGTGCAGGCCTCCCACACACACACCCACCTCCCTGTGAAGATGGCTACCTACCTGTTATGTGAGAGTGTAGCACACAATGGCTGAGGCTTGCTTCTGGGTGGGGGGAGGGTTCTATCCTGCTCAGCTGTGGGCCAAGGGGGCCTGGTGGGAGTTGTAGTGCAGGCCTCCCAAACACCCACCCACCTCCCTGTGATGATGGCTACCTACCTGTTAGGTGAGGGTGAAGGACACAATGGCTGCCACATGGTTCTGGGGGGGAGGGGTGCTCCATCCTGCTGAGTGATGGGGCAGGGTGTGCCTGGTGGGAGTCGTAGTGCAGGCCTCCCACACACACACCCACCTCCCTGTGAAGATGGCTACCTACCTGTTAGGTGAGGGTGAAGGACACAATGGCTGCCACATGGTTCTGGGGGGGAGGGGGTGCTCCATCCTGCTGAGTGATGGGGCAGGGTGTGCCTGGTGGGAGTCGTAGTGTAGGCCTCCCTCCCACACACACACCCACCTCCCTGTGAAGATGGCTACCTACCTGTTAGGTGAGAGTGTAGCACACAATGGCTGAGGCTTGCTTCTGGGTGGGGGGAGGGCTACATCCTGCTCAGCTGTGGGACAAGGGGGCCTGGTGGGAGTTTTAGTGCAGGCCTCCCACACACACACCCACCTCCCTGTGAAGATGGCTACCTACCTGTTAGGTGAGAGTGTAGCACACAATGGCTGAGGCTTGCTTCTGGGTGGGGGAGGGCTCCATCCTGCTCAGCTGTGGGACAAGGGGGCCTGGTGGGAGTTGTAGTGCAGGCCTCCCACACACACACCCACCTCCCTGTGAAGATGGCTACCTACCTGTTAGGTGAGAGTGTAGCACACAATGGCTGAGGCTTGCTTCTGGGTGGGGAGGGCTCCATCCTGCTCAGCTGTGGGCCAAGGGGGCCTGGTGGGAGTTGTAGTGCAGGCCTCCCAAACACCCACCCACCTCCCTGTGTTGATGGCTACCTGCCTGTTAGGTGAGGGTGAAGGACACAATAGCTGCCACATGGTTCTGGGGGGGAGGGGGTGCTCCATCCTGCTGAGTGATGGGGCAGGGTGTGCCTGGTGGGAGTCATAGTGCAGGCCTCCCACACACACACCCACCTCCCTGTGATGATGGCTACCTACCTGTTAGGTGAGGGTGAAGGACACAATGGCTGCCACATGGTTCTGGGGGGGAGGGGGTGCTCCATCCTGCTGAGTGATGGGGCAGGGTGTGCCTGGTGGGAGTCATAGTGCAGGCCTCCCTCACACACACCCACCTCCCTGTGAAGATGGCTATCTACCTGTTAGGTGAGGGTGAAGGACACAATGGCTGCCACATGGTTCTGGGGGGGAGGGGGTTCTCCATCCTGCTGAGTGATGTGGCAGGGTGTGCCTGGTGGGAGTCGTAGTGCAGGCCTCCCACACACACACCCACCTCCCTGTGAAGATGGCTACCTACCTGTTAGGTGAGGGTGAAGGACACAATGGCTGCCACATGGTTCTGGGGGGGAGGGGGTGCTCCATCCTGCTGAGTGATGGGGCAGGGTATGCCTGGTGGGAGTCATAGTGCAGGCCTCCCACACACACACCCACCTCCCTGTGAAGATGGCTACCTACCTGTTAGGTGAGGGTGAAGGACACAATGGCTGCCACATGGTTCTGGGGGGGAGTGGGTGCTCCATCCTGCTGAGTGATGGGGCAGGGTGTGCCTGGTGGGAGTCATAGTGCAGGCCTCCCACACACACACCCACCTCCCTGTGAAGATGGCTACCTACCTGTTAGGTGAGAGTGTAGCACACAATGGCTGAGGCTTGCTTCTGGGTGGGGGAGGGCTACATCCTGCTCAGCTGTGGGACAAGGGGGCCTGGTGGGAGTTGTAGTGCAGGCCTCCCAAACACCCACCCACCTCCCTGTGATGATGGCTACCTACCTGTTAGATGAGGGTGAAGAACACAATGGCTGAGGCTTGCTTCTGGGTGGGGGAGGGCTACATCCTGCTCAGCTGTGGGACAAGGGGGCCTGGTGGGAGTTGTAGTGCAGGCCTCTCAAACACCCACCCAACTCCCTGTGATGATGGCTACCTACCTGTTAGGTGAGGGTGAAGAACACAATGGCTGAGGCTTGCTTCTGGGTGGGGGGAGAGCTCCATCCTGCTCAGCTGTGGGCCAAGGGGGCCTGGTGGGAGTTGTAGTGCAGGCCTCCCAAACACCCACCCACCTCCCTGTGATGATGGCTACCTACCTGTTAGGTGAGGGTGAAGGACACAATGGCTGCCACATGGTTCTGGGGGGGAGGGGGTGCTCCATCCTGCTGAGTGATGGGGCAGGGTGTGCCTGGTGGGAGTCATAGTGCAGGCCTCCCACACACACACCCACCTCCCTGTGAAGATGGCTACCTACCTGTTAGGTGAGGGTGAAGGACACAATGGCTGCCACATGGTTCTGGGGGAGGGGGTGCTCCATCCTGCTGAGTGATGGGGCAGGGTGAGCCTGGTGGGAGTCGTAGTGTAGGCCTCCCACACACACACCCACCTCCCTGTGAAGATGGCTACCTACCTGTTAGGTGAGAGTGTAGCACACAATGGCTGAGGCTTGCTTCTGGGTGGGGGAGGGCTACATCCTGCTCAGCTGTGGGACAAGGGGGCCTGGTGGGAGTTTTAGTGCAGGCCTCCCACACACACACCCACCTCCCTGTGAAGATGGCTACCTACCTGTTAGGTGAGAGTGTAGCACACAATGGCTGAGGCTTGCTTCTGGGTGGGGGAGGGCTCCATCCTGCTCAGCTGTGGGACAAGGGGGCCTGGTGGGAGTTGTAGTGTAGGCCTCCCACACACACACACACACACACACCTCCCTGTGAAGATGGCTACCTACCTGTTAGGTGAGAGTGTAGCACACAATGGCTGAGGCTTGCTTCTGGGTGGGGGAAGGCTCCATCCTGCTCAGCTGTGGGCCAAGGAGGCCTGGTGGGAGTTGTAGTGCAGGCCTCCCAAACACCCACCCACCTCCCTGTGTTGATGGCTACCTGCCTGTTAGGTGAGGGTGAAGGACACAATAGCTGCCACATGGTTCTGGGGGGAGGGGGTGCTCCATCCTGCTGAGTGATGGGGCAGGGTGTGCCTGGTGGGAGTCGTAGTGCAGGCCTCCCACACATAC
Source organism: Calotriton arnoldi (assembly GCA_963921515.1). Lineage (NCBI taxonomy): Eukaryota > Metazoa > Chordata > Amphibia > Caudata > Salamandridae > Calotriton > Calotriton arnoldi. The sequence continues at coordinate 180,406 of CAWUFW010017453.1, forward strand.
ACCCACCTCCCTGTGATGATGGCTACCTACCTGTTAGGTGAGGGTGAAGGACACAATGGCTGCCACATGGTTCTGGGGGGGAGGGGGTGCTCCATCCTGCTGAGTGATGGGGCAGGGTGTGCCTGGTGGGAGTCGTAGTGCAGGCCTCCCACACACACACCCACCTCCCTGTGAAGATGGCTACCTACCTGTTAGGTGAGGGTGAAGGACACAATGGCTGCCACATGGTTCTGGGGGGAGGGGGTGCTCCATCCTGCTGAGTGATGGGCAGGGTGTGCCTGGTGGGAGTCGTAGTGCAGGCCTCCCACACACACACCCACCTCCCTGTGAAGATGGCTACCTACCTGTTAGGTGAGGGTGAAGGACACAATGGCTGCCACATGGTTCTGGGGGGAGGGGGTGCTCCATCCTGCTGAGTGATGGGGCAGGGTGTGCCTGGTGGGAGTCATAGTGCAGGCCTCCCACACACACACCCACCTCCCTGTGAAGATGGCTACCTACCTGTTAGGTGAGGGTGAAGGACACAATGGCTGCCACATGGTTCTGGGGGGAGTGGGTGCTCTATCCTGCTGAGTGATGGGGCAGGGTGTGCCTGGTGGGAGTCGTAGTGCAGGCCTCCCACACACACACCCACCTCCCTGTGAAGATGGCTACCTACCTGTTAGGTGAGAGTGTAGCACACAATGGCTGAGGCTTGCTTCTGGGTGGGGGAGGGCTACATCCTGCTCAGCTGTGGGACAAGGGGGCCTGGTGGGAGTTGTAGTGCAGGCCTCCCAAACACCCACCCACCTCCCTGTGATGATGGCTACCTACCTGTTAGTTGAGGGTGAAGAACACAATGGCTGAGGCTTGCTTCTGGGTGGGGGGAGGGCTACATCCTGCTCAGCTGTGGGACAAGGGGGCCTGGTGGGAGTTGTAGTGCAGGCCTCTCAAACACCCACCCAACTCCCTGTGATGATGGCTACCTACCTGTTAGGTGAGGGTGAAGAACACAATGGCTGAGGCTTGCTTCTGGGTGGGGGGAGAGCTCCATCCTGCTCAGCTGTGGGCCAAGGGGGCCTGGTGGGAGTTGTAGTGCAGGCCTCCTAAACACCCACCCACCTCCCTGTGATGATGGCTACCTACCTGTTAGGTGAGGGTGAAGGACACAATGGCTGCCACATGGTTCTGGGGGGAGGGGGTGCTCCATCCTGCTGAGTGATGGGGCAGGGTGTGCCTGGTGGGAGTCATAGTGCAGGCCTCCCACACACACACCCACCTCCCTGTGAAGATGGCTACCTACCTGTTAGGTGAGGGTGAAGGACACAATGGCTGCCACATGGTTCTGGGGGAGGGGGTGCTCCATCCTGCTGAGTGATGGGGCAGGGTGAGCCTGGTGGGAGTCGTAGTGTAGGCCTCCCACACACACACCCACCTCCCTGTGAAGATGGCTACCTACCTGTTAGGTGAGAGTGTAGCACACAATGGCTGAGGCTTGCTTCTGGGTGGGGGAGGGCTACATCCTGCTCAGCTGTGGGACAAGGGGGCCTGGTGGGAGTTTTAGTGCAGGCCTCCCACACACACACCCACCTCCCTGTGAAGATGGCTACCTACCTGTTAGGTGAGAGTGTAGCACACAATGGCTGAGGCTTGCTTCTGGGTGGGGGAGGGCTCCATCCTGCTCAGCTGTGGGACAAGGGGGACTGGTGGGAGTTGTAGTGTAGGCCTCCCACACACACACACACACACCTCCCTGTGAAGATGGCTACCTACCTGTTAGGTGAGAGTGTAGCACACAATGGCTGAGGCTTGCTTCTGGGTGGGGGAAGGCTCCATCCTGCTCAGCTGTGGGCCAAGGGGGCCTGGTGGGAGTTGTAGTGCAGGCTTCCCAAACACCCACCCACCTCCCTGTGTTGATGGCTACCTGCCTGTTAGGTGAGGGTGAAGGACACAATAGCTGCCACATGGTTCTGGGGGGAGGGGGTGCTCCATCCTGCTGAGTGATGGGGCAGGGTGTGCCTGGTGGGAGTCGTAGTGCAGGCCTCCCACACATACACCCACCTCCCTGTGATGATGGCTACCTACCTGTTAGGTGAGGGTGAAGGACACAATGGCTGCCACATGGTTCTGGGGGAGGGGGTGCTCCATCCTGCTGAGTGATGGGGCAGGGTGTGCCTGGTGGGAGTCGTAGTGCAGGCCTCCCACACACACACCCACCTCCCTGTGAAGATGGCTACCTACCTGTTAGGTGAGGGTGAAGGACACAATGGCTGCCACATGGTTCTGGGGGGAGGGGGTGCTCCATCCTGCTGAGTGATGGGCAGGGTGTGCCTGGTGGGAGTCGTAGTGCAGGCCTCCCACACACACACCCACCTCCCTGTGAAGATGGCTACCTACCTGTTAGGTGAGGGTGAAGGACACAATGGCTGCCACATGGTTCTGGGGGGAGGGGTGCTCCATCCTGCTGAGTGATGGGGCAGGGTGTGCCTGGTGGGAGTCATAGTGCAGGCCTCCCACACACACACCCACCTCCCTGTGAAGATGGCTACCTACCTGTTAGGTGAGGGTGAAGGACACAATGGCTGCCACATGGTTCTGGGGGAGTGGGTGCTCTATCCTGCTGAGTGATGGGGCAGGGTGTGCCTGGTGGGAGTCGTAGTGCAGGCCTCCCACACACACACCCACCTCCCTGTGAAGATGGCTACCTACCTGTTAGGTGAGAGTGTAGCACACAATGGCTGAGGCTTGCTTCTGGGTGGGGGAGGGCTACATCCTGCTCAGCTGTGGGACAAGGGGGCCTGGTGGGAGTTGTAGTGCAGGCCTCCCAAACACCCACCCACCTCCCTGTGATGATGGCTACCTACCTGTTAGATGAGGGTGAAGAACACAATGGCTGAGGCTTGCTTCTGGGTGGGGGAGGGCTACATCCTGCTCAGCTGTGGGACAAGGGGGCCTGGTGGGAGTTGTAGTGCAGGCCTCTCAAACACCCACCCAACTCCCTGTGATGATGGCTACCTACCTGTTAGGTGAGGGTGAAGAACACAATGGCTGAGGCTTGCTTCTGGGTGGGGGAGAGCTCCATCCTGCTCAGCTGTGGGCCAAGGGGGCCTGGTGGGAGTTGTAGTGCAGGCCTCCCAAACACCCACCCACCTCCCTGTGATGATGGCTACCTACCTGTTAGGTGAGGGTGAAGGACACAATGGCTGCCACATGGTTCTGGGGGAGGGGGTGCTCCATCCTGCTGAGTGATGGGGCAGGGTGTGCCTGGTGGGAGTCATAGTGCAGGCCTCCCACACACACACCCACCTCCCTGTGAAGATGGCTACCTACCTGTTAGGTGAGGGTGAAGGACACAATGGCTGCCACATGGTTCTGGGGGGAGGGGTGCTCCATCCTGCTGAGTGATGGGGCAGGGTGAGCCTGGTGGGAGTCGTAGTGTAGGCCTCCCACACACACACCCACCTCCCTGTGAAGATGGCTACCTACCTGTTAGGTGAGAGTGTAGCACACAATGGCTGAGGCTTGCTTCTGGGTGGGGGAGGGCTACATCCTGCTCAGCTGTGGGACAAGGGGGCCTGGTGGGAGTTTTAGTGCAGGCCTCCCACACACACACACACCTCCCTGTGAAGATGGCTACCTACCTGTTAGGTGAGAGTGTAGCACACAATGGCTGAGGCTTGCTTCTGGGTGGGGGGAGGGCTCCATCCTGCTCAGCTGTGGGACAAGGGGGCCTGGTGGGAGTTGTAGTGTAGGCCTCCCACACACACACACACACACCTCCCTGTGAAGATGGCTACCTACCTGTTAGGTGAGAGTGTAGCACACAATGGCTGAGGCTTGCTTCTGGGTGGGGGAAGGCTCCATCCTGCTCAGCTGTTTGCCAAGGGGGCCTGGTGGGAGTTGTAGTGCAGGCCTCCCAAACACCCACCCACCACCCTGTGTTGATGGCTACCTGCCTGTTAGGTGAGGGTGAAGGACACAATAGCTGCCACATGGTTCTGGGGGGAGGGGGTGCTCCATCCTGCTGAGTGATGGGGCAGGGTGTGCCTGGTGGGAGTCGTAGTGCAGGCCTCCCACACATACACCCACCTCCCTGTGATGATGGCTACCTACCTGTTAGGTGAGGGTGAAGGACACAATGGCTGCCACATGGTTCTGGGGGGGAGGGGGTGCTCCATCCTGCTGAGTGATGGGGCAGGGTGTGCCTGGTGGGAGTCGTAGTGCAGGCCTCCCACACACACACCCACCTCCCTGTGAAGATGGCTACCTACCTGTTAGGTGAGGGTGAATAACACAATGGCTGCCACATGGTTCTGGGGGGGAGGGGGTGCTCCATCCTGCTGAGTGATGGGCAGGGTGTGCCTGGTGGGAGTCGTAGTGCAGGCCTCCCACACACACACCCACCTCCCTGTGAAGATGGCTACCTACCTGTTAGGTGAGGGTGAAGGACACAATGGCTGCCACATGGTTCTGGGGGGGAGGGGGTGCTCCATCCTGCTGAGTGATGGGGCAGGGTGTGCCTGGTGGGAGTCATAGTGCAGGCCTCCCACACACACACCCACCTCCCTGTGAAGATGGCTACCTACCTGTTAGGTGAGGGTGAAGGACACAATGGATGCCACATGGTTCTGGGGGGGAGTGGGTGCTCTATCCTGCTGAGTGATGGGGCAGGGTGTGCCTGGTGGGAGTTGTAGTGCAGGCCTCCCACACACACACCCACCTCCCTGTGAAGATGGCTACCTACCTGTTAGGTGAGAGTGTAGCACACAATGGCTGAGGCTTGCTTCTGGGTGGGGGGAGGGCTACATCCTGCTCAGCTGTGGGACAAGGGGGCCTGGTGGGAGTTGTAGTGCAGGCCTCCCAAAAACCCACCCACCTCCCTGTGATGATGGCTACCTACCTGTTAGATGAGGGTGAAGAACACAATGGCCGAGGCTTGCTTCTGGGTGGGGGGAGGGCAACATCCTGCTCAGCTGTGGGACAAGGGGGCCTGGTGGGAGTTGTAGTGCAGGCCTCCCAAACACCCACCCAACTCCCTGTGATGATGGCTACCTACCTGTTAGGTGACGGTGAAGAACACAACGGCTGAGGCTTGCTTCTGGGTGGGGGAGGGCTACATCCTGCTCAGCTGTGGGACAAGGGGGCCTGGTGGGAGTTGTAGTGCAGGCCTCCCAAACACCCACCCACCTCCCTGTGATGATGGCTACCTACCTGTTAGGTGAGGGTGAAGAACACAATGGCTGAGGCTTGCTTCTGGGTGGGGAGGGCTAAATCCTGCTCAGCTGTGGGACAAGGGGGCCTGGTGGGAGTTGTAGTGCAAGCCTCCCAAACACCCACCCACCTCCCTGTGATGATGGCTACCTACCTGTTAGGTGAGGGTGAAGAACACAATGGCTGAGGCTTGCTTCTGGGTGGGGGGAGGGCTACATCCTGCTCAGCTGTGGGACAAGGGGGCCTGATGGGAGTTGTAGTGCAGGCCTCCCAAACACCCACCCACCTCCCTGTGATGATGGCTACCTACCTGTTAGATGAGGGTGAAGAACACAATGGCTGAGGCTTGCTTCTGGGTGGGGGAGGGCTACATCCTGCTCAGCTGTGGGACAAGGGGGCCTGGTGGGAGTTGTAGTGCAGGCCTCTCAAACACCCACCCAACTCCCTGTGATGATGGCTACCTACCTGTTAGGTGAGGGTGAAGAACACAATGGCTGAGGCTTGCTTCTGGGTGGGGGAGAGCTCCATCCTGCTCAGCTGTGGGCCAAGGGGGCCTGGTGGGAGTTGTAGTGCAGGCCTCCCAAACACCCACCCACCTCCCTGTGATGATGGCTACCTACCTGTTAGGTGAGGGTGAAGGACACAATGGCTGCCACATGGTTCTGGGGGAGGGGGTGCTCCATCCTGCTGAGTGATGGGGCAGGGTGTGCCTGGTGGGAGTCATAGTGCAGGCCTCCCACACACACACCCACCTCCCTGTGAAGATGGCTACCTACCTGTTAGGTGAGGGTGAAGGACACAATGGCTGCCACATGGTTCTGGGGGAGGGGGTGCTCCATCCTGCTGAGTGATGGGGCAGGGTGAGCCTGGTGGGAGTCGTAGTGTAGGCCTCCCACACACACACCCACCTCCCTGTGAAGATGGCTACCTACCTGTTAGGTGAGAGTGTAGCACACAATGGCTGAGGCTTGCTTCTGGGTGGGGGGAGGGCTACATCCTGCTCAGCTGTGGGACAAGGGGGCCTGGTGGGAGTTTTAGTGCAGGCCTCCCACACACACACCCACCTGCCTGTGAAGATGGCTACCTACCTGTTAGGTGAGAGTGTAGCACACAATGGCTGAGGCTTGCTTCTGGGTGGGGGGAGGGCTCCATCCTGCTCAGCTGTGGGACAAGGGGGCCTGGTGGGAGTTGTAGTGTAGGCCTCCCACACACACACACACACACCTCCCTGTGAAGATGGCTACCTACCTGTTAGGTGAGAGTGTAGCACACAATGGCTGAGGCTTGCTTCTGGGTGGGGGAAGGCTCCATCCTGCTCAGCTGTGGGCCAAGGGGGCCTGGTGGGAGTTGTAGTGCAGGCCTCCCAAACACCCACCCACCTCCCTGTGTTGATGGCTACCTGCCTGTTAGGTGAGGGTGAAGGACACAATAGCTGCCACATGGTTCTGGGGGAGGGGGTGCTCCATCCTGCTGAGTGATGGGGCAGGGTGTGCCTGGTGGGAGTCGTAGTGCAGGCCTCCCACACATACACCCACCTCCCTGTGATGATGGCTACCTACCTGTTAGGTGAGGGTGAAGGACACAATGGCTGCCACATGGTTCTGGGGGGAGGGGTGCTCCATCCTGCTGAGTGATGGGGCAGGGTGTGCCTGGTGGGAGTCGTAGTGCAGGCCTCCCACACACACACCCACCTCCCTGTGAAGATGGCTACCTACCTGTTAGGTGAGGGTGAAGGACACAATGGCTGCCACATGGTTCTGGGGGAGGGGGTGCTCCATCCTGCTGAGTGATGGGGCAGGGTGTGCCTGGTGGGAGTCATAGTGCAGGCCTCCCACACACACACCCACCTCCCTGTGAAGATGGCTACCTACCTGTTAGGTGAGGGTGAAGGACACAATGGCTGCCACATGGTTCTGGGGGGAGTGGGTGCTCTATCCTGCTGAGTGATGGGGCAGGGTGTGCCTGGTGGGAGTCGTAGTGCAGGCCTCCCACACACACACCCACCTCCCTGTGAAGATGGCTACCTACCTGTTAGGTGAGAGTGTAGCACACAATGGCTGAGGCTTGCTTCTGGGTGGGGGAGGGCTATATCCTGCTCAGCTGTGGGACAAGGGGGCCTGGTGGGAGTTGTAGTGCAGGCCTCCCAAACACCCACCCACCTCCCTGTGATGATGGCTACCTACCTGTTAGATGAGGGTGAAGAACACAATGGCCGAGGCTTGCTTCTGGGTGGGGGAGGGCTACATCCTGCTCAGCTGTGGGACAAGGGGGCCTGGTGGGAGTTGTAGTGCAGGCCTCCCAAACACCCACCCAACTCCCTGTGATGATGGCTACCTACCTGTTAGGTGACGGTGAAGAACACAACGGCTGAGGCTTGCTTCTGGGTGGGGGAGGGCTACATCCTGCTCAGCTGTGGGACAAGGGGGCCTGGTGGGAGTTGTAGTGCAGGCCTCCCAAACACCCACCCACCTCCCTGTGATGATGGCTACCTACCTGTTAGGTGAGGGTGAAGAACACAATGGCTGAGGCTTGCTTCTGGGTGGGGGAGGGCTAAATCCTGCTCAGCTGTGGGACAAGGGGGCCTGGTGGGATTTGTAGTGCAGGCCTCCCAAACACCCACCCACCTCCCTGTGATGATGGCTACCTACCTGTTAGGTGAGGGTGAAGAACACAATGGCTGAGGCTTGCTTCTGGGTGGGGGGAGGGCTCCATCCTGCTCAGCTGTGGGACAAGGGGGCCTGGTGGGAGTTGTAGTGCTGGCAGCATGTACACATGTACCCATGGTGATGTTGCTTACTACCTTTGGGGGGCTTCAGGGGAGTGTCTGTTGTATCTGTGAGAGATGTGTTGGGAGGAGTGTTGTGCACATGAATGAATTTGTACCTAGGAGGTATTATTTTGTGATTGGGCAAGACAGTACATTTGTGTGATGTTAGGCATTTGTTTGTACTTACCAGCCTCCACTCCCCGGGTATTCCTGAGAGACTCTCTGGATGTAGAATGCCAAGCACCTTCTCCTCCCATTCAGTGAATGTTTTGATTGGAACGGGAGGGCCACTGCCTGTCCTCTGAGCCAGCTCATGGTTCTTGGCTCTCCTCTTTTTGACCACTGCCTTCAGATCGTGCCACCTCTTCATGATTTCATCTCTATTGCGTGGCACGGTCCCTACTGCATTGACCTTCTCTACTATCCTTCTCCACATTTGCGTTCTTGTTGCCAGTGGTGTCTGTTGGACCTGGTTACCAAACAATTGTGGTTCTACCCTGATTATCTCATCGACCATGACCCTCAACTCGCTCTCAGTGAATTTGGGCATTCTCTGTGGTGACATGGTGTGTGATGTGTCAAGGTGTTTAGGGTGCAGGTTTGGGAGTGTTAGTGGTGGTTGTGATGTGTATGGTGTGTGCTGTGCAAAGGTGTTAGAGGTGCAGGTGTGGAAGTGGTGGTGGTGGTGATGTGTGTGTGTTGTGCAGATTTGCCTCTCCTGTCATCTGTGGTGGATGTCCCCTCAGTTGTGAAGTTTTGCAAAGGATTGTGGTCTGTTGGGTGCTGGATTTATACTGGTGTCTGTGGGTGTGTCAGGATGGGGTGTTGGTTGCAGGTGTGGTGTGTGTGTGTACCTGGGATTTGTAGTTTTTGTGTTTCCCATGGGGGGGTGTCTTTGGGATGTGTTGGCTATTTTTGGGTGCATGCCTTGTGTGGTTGGTGCACTTTGTGGCCATGTTGTGTGTTTTTCTGGCGACTGCCATTTTTTTTTGCGGAGCGTCCGCAGTGGTGGCTCGGCTATGGCGCTTCCGCCGTCTCACTGATTCTTCACTGTTGTCGACCGCGGCGGTCGGTAGCAGCGCACTGCACCGCGGGGGTGTCGGGGATATCATAATTTTGATGGCGGTGTCTCCGCTGTGGTTGCTGGCGTTTGGCCTGTTTCCGCTGCGACACCGACCGCCGCGGACGGTTTTGTGCCCTTTTCGCAGGCGTACGGCGGATTTTCGTGTATCCTTTCCGCCGCGGTTGTGGTTTTACCGCTGGGGATCCTAATCTAGCCGTCGGTTTTCCCGCGGTAGCGGCGGGCGGTATTTTCCCGCTACCATGGCGGTCGTTTTTTTTCCCGTCCGCCATCGTAATGACCTCCTATGTTTTTAGTTTGTTTGGAGATTTTACAGTAGGCTTTTTGCTATCATTCCTAAGTATTCTAGGCCTTTTGTAGTAGGGTATAGTTTAACTTGCTGTTGAAGGTATTGGTACATTTGCTTAGTTTGTTTAGATAGTTTAGGTTTTAGTTGTATGACAGATTGCTCTATTCTGCGTTCCTGATAGCTCTGTTCTTTTTGTAAGGAGGTTATTAGTTGGTATAGTGTAGGTGTGCCTTGTCCTGTTGTTGATTGGAAGGCATTATGCCATCCTTTAACAGCGTTATTGGTTTTGGCTTGTTGGTTAAGTGTAGAAAGATAGACATTCACCAGGGAATTTGAAATTTGGGTTGTCTCCTATGGCCTGATCTATGAAGTCTTCCCACCCAGTTGTCTTCGAAGTAGTCTAGGAGGGGACTTAATTTTTGCTCATGTTGTTGGTAAAAAGGGCTTTCTAGCAAAAGGTTGTAATGTTCAGCAACATCAGTTACTGGCACGTAGGCTAATGCAATAAGTTTTTTAATCTGGTATGCAAATTTAGGGGCCGATTCCGATTCAGGCCGGAAATCTCTCCGACCGAGCCGGACCCGGAGAGATTTCCGACCGAACCGGACTCTAGCAGCCCGACCGAACGAGTACGATGCGTACGTATGCTATCGGACTCGATTCGGTCGGACTCCCATTGAAGTCAATGGGAGCCGGTCGTATGACGCGTACACGGGCTCCCATTGACTCAATGGGTGCGTCGCGAACAAGGGCGACCCCTACAGCAGGTACGCATCGGTGCGACTTGCACCGTACATGCACGTGTAGGGGGGACACATGGGTCCCCCCTGTGTGCGACTCTCGCGGCTACGCATGCAGGGGGGTCTGACACGGACCCCCAAAGTCCGGCGCCGACTGCTCTTTGGAGCCAGACGGCGCGAGTCGGTTGGACTGTTCGAGGCGTGCATCGTACTTGCTCGGTTGGGGAACGTCTCCATTGCGTGGTGCGAGTCGTGTCCGTGCGAGTCGGTCGGAGCGGTTTGGACCCACGAACGAGTCGGTTGGCGATTTCACGTGCGCTCGCATTGTACTCGCTCGCCCGGATGCATGTACGAATCGGTCGGAAACGAGGCCTCCGAATCGGATCCGGTAAAGCCGAATCCGATTCGGTGCCCTACCGGCCAAGATCGGAATCGGCCCCTTGTTGCATACTCTACACTTAGGGGCCTATTAGGATGGCGGGCGGACTTTTGTCCGCCTGCCATCCCTGCAGAGCTGGGACCATCCGCCATAGGTACGCCGGTCCCGCCCGCCATATTAGGATGCGCCCGCCACACTGGCGGGCGCATCCTGGTAGTGTAACATTGCGGACGGTGCTGCTGGCTGCAGCACCATACGCAATGTCACAAAACCACGTATTGCATTGCGATGCACAACGTGGCAGGCACCGCGCAGTGCCTGCCACCTTGGGCATTACAATGTCGGGGGTACCATAGGTACCCCCCAAGTGCAGCCCCCCACCCCCCGGGGGCCCGCAATGGGCCCCCAAAGTGTTTTCCGTATGCCTTTCCATGGCGGAGTCTCCGCCATGGAAAGGCATACCCCCCGCTGCCATCATAATATGGGTGGCGGTGCCTGCAAGGCACCGCCACCATATTGTGGGCTTTTTCCGCCCGGCCGGCAATCGTGACAATTGCCGACCGGCGGAAAAGCGGCGGACGGACTTTCCGTCCGCCGTGGTACCCCCGCCATGGTAATATGGCAGGGGGTAAATGTGGTTGTGATGGCGATCTGCCCGCCATCATAATCACCCCCTTAGTGTAGATTTTTGTAACTGTCTCCATAGGCACTGATTGAAATGGTAGTAACATCCTTGGATTGATGTATGTGGGTATGTTTTGAGTATAGCGTTTATCATAGCTTGTTCAAAATCTATAATTATTTTCTCAGGAAAATAATTATTTGTCTCTTGTTTTATTTTATTTAGGATTTCTATATATGTTGAATTTTGCTTATTGGGAAGTAAGGGGTAAATAAAGGGAATGTTAGTATTTTGATGTTGGCCATGGATAGTATATAATTCGAAGAATGGTTTGGGACAGATTTTGAAGGTCCCATCCATCATCCATGTTTGAGCTTGTTGAAGTTTTATTAAATTGTTTGCAGTAGCAAACATAATTATTCTCTTTTCTTTGCTTTTATTATCATAGAGAATAAAGGGTTCCTCATTGTAAGTAATAGCTAATTCTGGGGGAATTATCACCTCTTCAAAGGTTTTAGGGGTAGGTGTGGTAGTGGTTGTAGCCTTTTTAGTGTGAGCTATTGTTCTTTTTAATGAAGCAATGGACGGCATTTGTCCAGTTGCTTCTTTGGGTACCGTAGGCAGCAGTTCTTTAAGAATTGTACTGGTAGGTAATTGTGAGCTTGTGCTTGCCTCTTTAATATTATCAAGTGCATTCCTAACTTCAATTTCTGTAATATTAGGAGGATGATTATGCTCCCTTGTGTACATTACAGTTGTTTCCCTGGTAGTTGCACAACCATAACATTTATTAGAGTAATATTTAGAACATTTCCAATTGACTTTTAGGCCAGTTTGTTTTTCCTGGGTGTAGACATACCCCATATAACATAATAACATTTTTATTTTTTGAGATGTTATAAATTGTGCGCCTTCTGTCATTTTGATGTGGTAAAATCCATAACAAATGCATATAAAAATTATTAAAAATAATATTATATTTGTTAATGGTTATATAAATACATTTTTTCACAATAAACTTACAAAGTTTGCTTTTTGATCGATATAAATGGTGGCTTGAATTTTTTCTTGGTTGAAGCTTTTAAAGTGGTTGGTTTTCCTGTAAAAAATTGAAAACAGAGTTTAATATTTATTTGAAATATTTTGTACATGGGGTGGGTTGGGTGTTTGGGATGGACTTTGGGTTTGGATGGATGTTTTGCAGGTTTTTAAATGCGGTTTGAACAATCCTTACTTTATTAGGTCGATGGTTTTAGAATGTTCTTTGTTATTTTACTGTTGTATTTGGATTTTTCTGTAGTGGACATATAAATAGAAAAAATATATATATTAGTCATTTGAGTACGAAAGTGAATATTATTGCAATATTAGTTTAACTGTTATTTTATAAATGTTAATTTACTTACTTTTAGGAAATAGATACAGGTTTTGGTTTGATGAAGTTCTTGCTTCTGGCAGCAATCCAGCAGAGTTTCGCCTTCTTTGTTCTTTTTGGTGTGATGTGTAAAATAGAAGTAAGATTTGTTGGTTTATATAGGGTTTATTTAATTGTTTGCTTAATTTTATTGGTTGGTTTTAATATTGTGTCTTTTTATTGGTTAATTTATTAGTGTTTAATTGTTTTGGAAGTTGGTTTCCTTATATGGAAAACGCTAATTAAGAGTCAGTTATTTTTTTTGTTTCTCTTTACGTTTAGATTTATTGTATTGTGTGTTATAATATATATGAAATGTTAAAAAGTTAATTTATATGATGTAAGTTTCTAATTATAATTGTTGTTTATGGTGTGTTTATTAATTTAATTTTTACTTATGTGTTAATACTTTGAGAAAAAATGTGTTTAATTTTATTTGATATGCAATGTATGTTTATGTGTTTATTTATATTTAATGTGTGTTATTTTGTGTATTTTCTCTATTTTAGCATTGTCGATAATTATAAAAAAAATGATATTTTTGCTGTCGATATGTGTGTTATCGATATTTTGGACATTTTGTATGTATTTAAACATTGTTCGATATTTTAGATAACGATATGAATGTGTACGATATTTTTGATGTCGATAATTTTTTATGACGATATTGTGGTTTCGATAATAGTGTATTTTTTTAAGTAAGTATACAATGTCGATATTATTGTCAATGATATTTTTGTGTCGATAAAAATGTAGGTCGATAATGTGTCTTGCGATATTATGTCAGTGATTCAATCAAGATAGAGTTCCTACGCAGGATCAGGGAGGGTGTCGAATCTCAACCATGTATCAGGCAATGTGTCCCTAAATTGCACCCAAACACAAAAGAAATAATTCGCATTTCAGGAAATAAATCCTATGCACTCAGTAGTAAAGTGTAAACCATGACGGTTTATTAAATAATTCAAGGAGCAATATAGAAGGTAAAAATATCAGTTACTCAATATGCATAATAAATCAGTATAGGGAAATAATAAAAGGCTCATTCAAATGCAACAAGAGAATAACATTAAGGGGCCGATTCCGATCTCGCTCGGTATGCCCTCAAAGAGCCGCTCGTAGGCTTACCTTCCGAACGACACGAACCGGCAGGCGGTCCATCCGGGCAAGGAGGTACAATGCGCAAATGTGCTCAAAATCCGAACGAGCCGTACGCACCGATCCCAGCTACAGTTCCCGTACGAGCCGGATCCGTAAACGCCGAATCGAGTCGCACGGAAGCAAATACACAGCAGTTTCCTGCCGGACAAGTACGATGTGCACTTCCTACGCGCCGAACGGGTCGCCACTTCCAGCACGTCACAGCATCCGGGAGAGCAGTATTATAGGCACGATTCTCGCTACAACACGATCCACTGCTACGAGACGGACCAACTAGCAACGGGTACGAGACGGAGCAACAATCAGCGTGTACGAGACGAAGACAGCATAAATCCCATCGCGCAGGTCATCCCACTACTTTACATCTATGACCGGATCAGGAACAGATGCCTACGTCGGAGACGGTAAATCAGACACCCACCAGAGAAACAAACGACACGTACCCGCAATAATTCACACACACTTAGGGATGTTGATATGCCGTACACTAGCAACAGCTCTACCATAGAGGCATGAAGCCCATCACTACCAGTACCCCCTACCCATAGGGGGCTGGATGCCTAGCACTACCAGTACCCCCTACTCCCAGGATGCTGGATGACTATCACTACTACCATCCCCACTCACAGGGGGCTGGATGTACATCACTACCAGTACCCCCACTCATAGGGGGCTGGATGCCTAGCACTACCACCAGTGCCCAGCCCATAGGGTGCTGGATGCCTACCACTACCAGTACCCCCTACTCATAGGGGGCTGGATGCCTACCACTACCAGTACCCCCTACTCCCAGGATGCTGGATGACTATCACTACTACCATCCCCACTCATAGGGGGCTGGATGCACATCACAACCAGTACCCCCACTCATAGGGGGATGGATGCCTAGCACTACCAGTACCTCCTACTCCCAGGATGCTGGATGACTATCACTACTACCATCCCCACTCATAGGGGGCTGGATGCCTACCACTACCACCAGTGCCCAGCCCATAGGGGCTGGATGCCTAGCACTACCAGTACCCCCTACTCATAGGGGGCTGGATGCCTACCACTACCAGTACCCCCTACTCCCAGGATGCTGGATGACTATCACTGCTACCTTCCCCACTCATAGGGGCTGGATGCCTAGCACTACCAGTACCCCCTACTCATAGGGGGCTGGATGCCTACCACTACCAGTACCCCCTACTCCCAGGATGCTGGATGACTATCACTACAACCATCCCCACTCATAGGGGGCTGGATGCCTACCACGACCACCAGTGCCCAGCCCATAGGGGCTGGATGCCAACCTGTACTAGCAGTAGCCACACACAGGATGGGGGATGCAAAACACTACCAGCACCCACACACATAGGGTGAGTGTGTATGCAAAACACACCACCCCTACCATCATGGCAATAGTGGGTTTTTCCATGTCAAATGCCTACAACAGTGAATCTGACAGTGAACAGACAATGTACCTCCCATCACATGTGTGACCAAAACCTGAGTGTGTGTTTCACTATTCAAGCATTACATGATCACTGTGGTAATGGGGTCTGGACCCCCACTCACCACAGTGACCAAAAGGCCAGTGTGGGGTGGGAAACCACTGCAGTCTATGTTCACTGTGGTAATGGGTTCTAAACCCCCATCAGTACAGTGACCAAAATGTAAGTGTGGGGTTCAAAACTACACCAGTCCATGATCATTGTGGAAATGGGGTCTAAACCCCCACCCACCACACTGAGCAAAATGTGAATGTGGGGTTTAAAAGTACAGCACATTTTGCACATTGTGGTAATGGGGTCTAAACCCACACACACCACAGTGAGCTAAAGATGAGTGTTGTCATGAAAAAAGTTGCAACTGCCAAACAGCATGTATGACTCCTGGTCCCAAAACCACAAGCACGTGTGAGGCAAAGTAGTCGTTGTGTCCCATACAGACACAGATGTGGTGAGGCAAAGATTGCTGTGCAACAAAAACACCCTCTGCCTTGTGCCGACAAGCATCGCCCATGGGGGCTGAGAATGCCTCCAGTGTCCAATTGGATAATGTCAGAAGTGGCCATCATAATGCAAACATACATACCTGAACAAACACATACACAAACTAAGCATTCTGTGGATGCTGCAGCTGTTAGGTCACAAAGTCCCAGACCAAGGCAGCTATGGGGCATACCAAACATGATGAATGTGCACACTGATGAGGCAAGAGTCCCAGGGACAGTAGGGAAGAATCTCCAACCAACATCCACCCAATGGCCCACAAAACACATACCAATGCAGTGCTGCAGATGCACAGACACAGCCAGCCAGACTCACACTGCATATCAAACACAACATGTGTGTGTGTGTCAGTGTCCCCAAGGTACTACACAACACATGAGGGGGCAGAACTGCAATCACACAGATGTGTACACAGTGACAAACTAAAGAAACTCATTGATTCGGCACACCTTTGTGGTCAATCACACATTGTAAGATGAGTGGGATTCCAAAAGATCAATGTGGCACAAGCTGGGCGGAACATCAACCAACACAGCAAGAGACACAACCACCACAGCACTACCCTCAGGGACCCCACAATGTGGTGACACTAGCATGCATAGTAATTCCCCTGTGATGACAAATGTAGATGTTGCACATACTGTGAAGCACAGTCACCTGTGCACACTGGGTCATGATTCCTGACCAACAAACTGCCATCACACAAACAGAAACCACAGGGCATGGCCTGTAATGCAAGGACCAAATGGAGGTAGGGGCCTAGCTACAACACAACTCACATTTGGCCACTCCAAACACCACACACCTGGATCTGCACCAATGTGCATCAGTGAAGCCCACATGGACTGGTGACACTGCACATGCACCCATGACAATCCCTGGGGTGGTAGTGGGGATCTAAGGTACCCATCATTCATCACACATGCCCAGTCAACGACCCTCGTGAATGTCTGACACACTGCACAGTATGCGGGACATTGCCATGAGCTGAAATGTACTAGAATCATTGGGATCCCTGCCACAGTCACACACCAATTAAGAACCCAAGGAGACCCATATTGAACACATGCTGACACCTTCCAACATTGCACCACTGTACCTGAGGAGTGGGAGCAGTCACACACACATACACGTGTCACAATCACTGAAAGATACCACATAGACATAACAACATGATGGCGTAAACACAAAATGGCCTTGGGGAATCCTGAATGTGTCCCACGTGCGTTTGGCCACATCCCAGGACCTCACAACAAACACACCTGGGGATGACACCCTAATGACCAGTAGTTAGCCATGTACCAACAGCCAAGAAAACCCTGTCCCAAGCTGTGAGATGAACACAGGACAACTCAGCAAGCACCACAAACTGGAACATCTGTAGGGAATACAGCCTGTGTAGTAAAAAGGAATGGAAGGGAACACACACAGACATGCTCACAGAACACACACCATGGGCTCAGGCAATGTCACGGAATAACACACTGCCATGAGGTGACTCCACTCCTGTGGAAGGTCATCTGTGCCAAACGTTGTCTATGCAGGGCTCTGTCATGTCACCATAAAACTTGGTCACTGAGCCAACATTTACAACACAATGAAGGCTATGGTCACATCAGCCTGTGTATGGGGGTGTCCCTCAAGTCATCTGCACATACTCAATACACATGTTTAGCAAGTTGCACTGATGACACAGTAGACTTCCACATCATTGATGCACAAATCTGCATGTCCAGTGGAGATGGGCCCACAATCAGGGAGATAGACAAATTTACCAATGTTGAGCCCAACAGATGTGCATTACTGCAAGCCAAAAATGTCATCTGGCAAATGAAAGATGAAAATCCCTGTGCCAAATTTGGTAATCATGACACCCTCAGATTGCTGCTAAGTATGACATGGATACAGACCACAATTGGACACATATCCCATGGGCCACATGGAGTCCATCACACCAACACTTCACTTTCCTGATCTCAACAACAGTATTACAACATCAAATGCATGATAATACTCAACAACATCATGTACATCAAAAGCAAAACCACTAGATACCAATAGAGGCTTTATTCAGCAATTGGAACTTTTAAACTGTGAAGTCCAAAGTAAACAAAGGCCAATGGCCAGTCCATTCACATAGTCCAAACAGGGTGAAATGTGACAAATGTCACCCATTGCTTTCCTGAACTGCTACCGACAGGGGACATCCCCCCTTGGAGGGGCATACATATGGGCCGGCCACGCACCGCATTGAAAGATCAGGGGATAGCAGAATGAGGCAGGGGAGGGGTGATGGGTGCAGGAGTGTCACTGGCAACTGAAGTGGAAGTGTCTGATACAGTGGGCGCCGTCACCACTGCAGGGCTCAAGCCAGATGTGGAGGGTGCCGGCACCAATGCAGGGCTCAAGCAAGATGTGGTGGGTGCCGGCACCAATGCAGTGGGCAGGTCAGATGTAGTAGACGGGTTCTCCACTGCAGTGCCCAAGTCAGACGGGGTGGATGTGGACTCCACTACAGTGCCAATCTCCGAAGGAGTGGAATGGGGTGCAGATGAGGTGGCCAGGACAGAGGGGGGGGACACGGTCTCCACACCAGTGGCAGGAACAGGCTGAGTGTATGGGGTGGGGGTGGAAGTGCATGTGCCAGGGGGGGAGGGCCTGATCATTTTGGGGATGTGGTATCGGTGTGTGTGGGAACCTGGGGCAGGGTGTGGCAGGGGAACCTGTGGAGTGGTGGCCTGGGGGCTGGAGGATGGAGACTTTGTGGTGGAACTGTGTGATTTTGGTGGGGTCTTGCTCTTCCTGGTCTGGGGGGATTTGCGTATGGGGGCCTCAGTGTTACTGCGCCTGGGGGAGGGTGTCCGTGTGGCAGGGGAACTCCCCTCTGTGCGTGGTGACTTCCTCTTCCCCTTGTGAGTAGGATCAGATGGATCTGTGGGGAAGAGGCCAAGGTCACAGAGGAAGAGCTTCTGGGAAGGGGGGGTTGCAGGTGAGGCAAGGGAAGGGGTTTTGGAGGGAGAGGCATCTGAGGACTGCGGAGTGCTCATGGATGCCTGTGTGTGTGTCTGGGCCCCATCCCCTGTGTGTGGTATCACTCCCCTGAGTGTACGTGCGTGTGCGTTGGGATTTGGGCTTGCGTGGCCGTGTGCTGCTCGTGTCTGTGGTGGTGCTTGCCTGTGCCGGTGTGTGTGTGTGTTGGACAGGTAGGGTAGTGGGGATTGTGGATGGGGCAGAGGTAGGAGGGGTGAGGGACTGTTGGAGGAGGGACACTGCTGCTGTCAGTGAGGAGGCCATGGACTGATTGGTCCTCTGTAGGGCAGACATGTTAGATGAGATGCCCTCCATGAAGGACACCAGTTGTGTCAACAGACTGGTGTGAGCATTGAGGATACTCAGCACCGATGTCTGCCCTACATGGAGCCACTTAAGCAAGTCCACAGACTCCACACTCAGGGCAGCAGGGGAGACAGGGGCAGGGGGTGTGGTACCTGGCACAAAGGAGACATGGGCCCCAACACGGGACCCTCCACGGACCTCAGGGATGGGAGCAGATGGGAGGGTGGTGATGGTGGTGGTGGTGGTGGGGACAGACTTGCTAGCTGGTATCTAGTGGCTGCTGACACCCGCCTCCACAAGGGAGTCATCATCCGAGCTGCTGTGTTCCTCATCTGAGGTGGATGGTGCTGAGGTCTCCTCGGTGTGGCTCCCCTCACCCTCCGTGCCACTGGGTTCCTCCGACTCCCCGGCAGCTGACCCAGTCTGGCTCTGCGGCTCCTCCTGGTCCGTGGAGCTGTCTCCTCCTGTGGCCGTAGATGTATCTGCAAACAATCATGAAAAACAGATTCACATCAGTCACCTGTATTGACCTGACACACCACAGTAAGTACAGCACATTACAGATCAAGCCTTGGCATCAGTTGCTAAACATTGCAAAAAGTGCTGACACATATTTGAACTAGCCACTTGTCGGCCTGCCACTCAACCATGCCCCTCATATCCCTCATATCCATGGAGCCATCTATGTGGTGCATGTAGGATGGAAACAATCATGTGTGCACACATGCACCACATAGACCGTTGTCCAACTTCCAAGAGTTAAGATTGAAATGTGTCACTACACACATATCCCTTCTCCTGCCAGTTACTCAGTACATGTGTCAGGGAAAGGGATGGGCAGAGTCATTGCCTATATAATGGTTCGTCACTCATCACCAGACACCATGATGGCGTCATGTCTTGATAGTCAATGTAAAAATGGGGTGCATGCATGACATCTCACAATACTGCAGGATACACCTTTGCAAGTGGTATGCCATGGCACAGCCATGTCTGGCAAATCAGTCATATCACTGGCTCCTGTCACAGGGGCAGTGCATACCAAAAACAGCAGTCTGCACTGTGCCACCATCATGGATGTTTTGGGATTGCAACCTCGGTAGCTGTCAAGTGCACATGTACACCCCCTGCTACCCACATCATTAGGACTCTGATGCACCCACGTCATTCACATGTGACATCTGAGTAAGTGCAAACACAACTCTGTACACATGTACACATCACAGGCTGATGAGAACGATAATGAGCTGCTTGCACTTGAATGTTGAAATGACCATTGGGCACACTCAAGTCATGATACACCTATGTTTTACCCCATGTGCAGACTCAACAGCCACATCTCAGATGGCTGCACACCCCAAACTGTGTCTGACTCCAGTAGTCTGAAAAGCTAGGTCAGTACACAATGACACAGAGGCAGTCGCCTGAGTGCACATTACACAATGTCCAACATGTTGGATGACACACAGGAGTAGGAGAGCAGAATGCTAATTATAGCCGGAGAGGGTATACCTGTCCTGGTCCCTGTGCAACATGGGATTACCCTGAACACTAGGCAGGTGGCTATGCATGTGTGACACACATGATGTACATTCTTCTGTGGCCCCAACATTGGTCTCACCTGCTGCATGGGTGTGTTGTAAATACCCCAGACACATGTGGTGAGTCAGATCAGCAGTTGGACACATATAAATGGACCACACACAGTACATGTCAGATTTCGGCAAATGTGTAACCAATTGACCAAGTCATGAAGCCCACAACAAAGTCCCTGTAGCAGATGCTGTCCCCAACTTTAACCTTAGTCAACAGCAAGGACACAGAACCCAAGTGACAGAAGTCACAGACTGAAAGGGCCACACCTGTGTATCAGATGAGGATGGGGCATAACACAATTGAGGAACATGACTCTTGTTGTAGCAGACAGACGCACTGTGGGAGTGTAACCAGCCTAAAGGAGTGCAAACAGCATGTGAGACAAAGGTCACAGAAAAGGCTAGCATTTACCCCATCCTTGCTGCTGTCCGGCCTTCAACTGCCCATCCAGGTCAGGTAAGACCACAGCCAGTATCCGGAGCATGTGGGGTGTCAGGTGCCATCGCCCGCCCCTCCTGCGAGGAGGCAACAGCTTCAGCTGGACTCTTGCGATCCGCCGGGTCCAGCCACGAAGGTCCTGCCACCTCTTCTGGCAGTTGCGGATGCGGCGCCTGTAGACCCCCACAGATCGTACTGCCTGGGCGATGGTCAGCCAGATCTCCTGCTTCTGATGGGCATCAACTTGTGAGGATGACAAAGTTAGAAGAGCATCACTACACATGCAACATATTTGTGCATCACACAGTTGCAAATACATGTCTCTATCACAGGGGCACAAGATGTACACAGGTAGTGCAACCATGGTAATGGACAGTTGTCCAGCAGTTACAACATGCAAACATTGCCTGGGAATGACAAACTACTCAATTTGCACTCTGTCAGCACAGTACCTGTTCAGTACATGTAACTACACACTTTGGGGGTGACAGCTACTCAGTGAGCATGCTAGCCACTGGTGTACACAATGCTAGTACTGCTAGTCAGACAACATGCACAATGGGAAAGGATGTGGTTTGCACACTCACCTGCTCCCCTGGTTTCCCATACAGCTTGCTGTACTGTGGAAGGAGGCTGTCCAGCAGGGCCTGGTTCTCCTCCTCTGTGAAGGCTGGGGCCCTCTCCACAGTACGTGCCATTCTTGAAGACAGAGGATGCAGAGGCAGCAGCAGTGGTAGCAGATATGTCAATCTGGAGCATGTAGTGCAGGCAAGTGAGCTCTCAGGGCCACACACAGCCTTATATCTGTGCTGCAGAGTCAGAATCTGTCCCATGCGTACAATGCAATAGATCCGACACGTTTGCATCTAATGAATCTGGCCAATACATGGAATTGCACAAGTCGTACACGCCTTCCGCATCGTTTAAAATTTCAACTTCAGAACACCATTGAAATTGCAACATTGTTGTGGTGAGCCAACTGAATTTTCAGCTCACGATTCGTACAAGTTTCGAATCCGCGTCCGTCTCCATGACAGGCCATAGCCAATACGTGCACAGGGCTCGGTACCTGACTGTACAACGCGTATTTTGAAAAACAACACGCACCCGTCTCCATGATAGTCCATAGCCAATGCGTATGCACGGCTCGGTACCTGACTGTACAACGCGTATTTTGAAAAACAACACGCACCCGTCTCCATGATAGTCCATATCCAATGCGTATGCACGGCTCGGTACCTGACTGTACAACGCGTATTTTGAAAAACAACACGCACCCGTCTCCATGTCTTTCCTGAAGTCACCCGCGTCTGCCACTGTTGGTGTCACTGGCTAACGGATGCCACCCACTGTTACTTGCCAGGGACTCAGGTGCACACCTGCAACACTACAGCCTGTGACACAGTGTATCCAAAGGCATGTAAGGCTGCATTACCTGTATGTGTATGGGGGTCAACATATGATTTGTTGTGTAGCACTTTGTGGCAGCCACTCTCAGACTGTGCAAGGGTTCATGGGGACAGCTTCCTTTGGGTGTTCGTGCACATTACCACTGTAATAGACAACTGTACAGTTCAGAGCTTGAGGCATGTACACAGTTCCAGGGGGACTTTGTGTATGCCATGTTACATACACCCTGACTCTTAGGTGGGATGGTATGTGTGTCACAGGGTGTTCCAGTGCCACAATTGTGATGCACATCCACAGTCTGTGCACATATTGTGTTTCTGATGTCTCAGATTCCATGTGCCCAATGGTGAACAGTCTCCACATCCATGTGGTTTGTGCATGCACATTGATGTTGTGTCTGTGTGTCACAGATGTCCATGTAAGTCCTGCAGAGACATCAGGGGCCACTTCCTGTGGGAGTCATGGGCGTGTAGTGGCGTGTACATGATACGCCACATCATGCCAGTGTCCGTGTGGCAATACAAGGTCCCTGAGTATCTGCCTGTCAAGGAGCTGTGATGCAGGGAAGACATCTGTCCTCACTTGTCACTGTGGTGTGTGTTTGGTATGTGACATCAGTACAGATGTACTGTGACACAGCCCATTGAGTTGACACAGCACAACATGGAACTTGTTGTGTACACATGTTGAGATGAGATGTGAGATGATGGGCATGTAGGTGACATATGTGTCCATACACAATATGTAAATATCAAAATATTTAGGAACAATGGAGGTAGTTATGGACCTAGACAATATAAAAAACATATACATACACCCTTGATTCAGTAATATCAAAAATATTTTTTATTGTTATTTTATCAATAATTATAACTAAATGCACGAACAAAACAAATAGTGCTCTGTATGTATATTTACATTGGGTTCAAAAGGGGTCAGATGGCAAAAGGGAAATGCTTGTTTTGACAAAATCTAATGCATAATATGCACAAAGTCATTCAATAATGTATGAAAAATTATTTAACAAAATATAATTAATGTCGCAAACATATACACATAATGATCATATGAATATATTCAGAGAACAAACATTTCTGGCATGGCCTTAAAGATCTGTATCCTACGCGCGTTTCGGCTGTGTGCCTTCATCAGGAAGCCATGTACAAAAAAACAGAAACCTCGTTATAGCTCAGAATGTTAGAGATAATATGGAGCCTCAGATTGGAGAAATAGTTCGCTAGTGAGTGAGAATTCAACGCTCACAAAAGAGCCTGTCGGGTATAGGGTCCTCTTGTTCTGATAGAATAGTCAGGAGGTAATTTGATGAAAATTTCACATCTAGGGTTGTCTTGGTTCGCTGTAGATAGATACACTAAATAGAATGTTAAAACTCGTCGTCAATAGCAGTGTAATTAAAAGACGAATGACGGTATGGCAACAGCCAGGTTTTTGCTTTAAAGTCAGCAAGTAAGAAACCACAGCGAAGGACCAAGTCGGTGTCAGAAAATCGATGCCGGGACTTCAAAATTACTTCATTCTCCGTATTTAGAACGAGTTTTAACATTCTATTTAGTGTATCTATCTACAGCGAACCAAGACAACCCTAGATGTGAAATTTTCATCAAATTACCTCCTGACTATTCTATCAGAACAAGAAATGTTTGTTCTCTGAATATATTCATATGATCATTATGTGTATATGTTTGCGACATTAATTATATTTTGTTAAATAATTTTTCATACATTATTGAATGACTTTGTGCATATTATGCATTAGATTTTGTCAAAACAAGCATTTCCCTTTTGCCATCTGACCCCTTTTGAACCCAATGTAAATATACATACAGAGCACTATTTGTTTTGTTCGTGCATTTAGTTATAATTATTGATAAAATAACAATAAAAAATATTTTTGATATTACTGAATCAAGGGTGTATGTATATGTTTTTTATATTGTCTAGGTCCATAACTACCTCCATTGTTCCTAAATATTTTGATATTTACATATTGGTTATTCTCCCTGATTTAGGAATTTATGTCAGGGGTACCCTTTTCTTTACACACATATGTGTCCATACACAACAGCACACACATAAAGCACTTGTGTCTTTTTATGATGTCTCATGTGAAATTTAGCATGGTCAGTGCCACATAGGTAGGGGAACTTACTATCTTCCTTTGCTCACCTATGTACTGCAGGAGACCAGCTGTCCATAGACCGTTCCCTGACCTTGCCACCATGGTTGAACGTGACTGCATCCGACGGTACCGCTTCAGCAGGCCACTGATTGAGGATTTGGCGGAGCAGTTGGCCCCACATTTGCAACCTGGCCGGCCATACCCTACAGCGCTGACCCCCAAGGTGAAGGTGATGGCTGCCCTACACTTCTTTGCCACCGGTACCTTTCAATACACTGTGGCGTCTGCTGGTGGGATGTCACAGACTATGTTCAGCCGTGTGCTGCGCGATGTGCTGGAGACAATGTTAACTTTCCTGGACCTCTACATCCATTTCCCTAACCCACAGCAACTCACTTACATCAAGAGTGACTTCTATGCACTGGGGAGGATGCCACATGTCATCGGCTCCATTGATGGGACACATGTGGCTTTGGTACCATCACATGCACATGAGCTGCCATACCGGAACCGGAAACATTTCCATTCAATTAATGCTCTGGTGGTATGTCTGGCGGACATGTCTATTTCACATGTGTGTGCACGATTTCCCGGTTCTGCGCACGATGCGTACATCATGAGGATTAGTTGCATCCTGAGGATGATGGCACAGATGCAGAACCAGCGTGCCTGGCTTGTCGGTGTGTACTGACTGTTTGACATTGTGTGTGTTTGGCAATGTTGTTTTCCACGCTCTTTTCAAACTCAGCTAATGTGCAATTGTCTGTATGTAGGTGACTCCGGATACCCCAACATGCTGTGGTTGCTGACACCCCTCAGGAACCCTGTGACACCAGCAGAGATGTGCTACAATGAGGCACATGGTCGGACCAGGAGAGTGATCGAGCGGACCTTTGGTCTCCTGAAGAGCCGCTTCCGCTGCCTGGACATGACAGGAGGGGCCCTCCCATATGCACCTGCTAAGGTGTGCAAAATCATCATAGTCTGCTGCATGCTATACAACCTGGCAGTGAGGAAGGAGTTGCCTCTCATCCCGGATGACGATGACCAACATCCGCCACCTGTGGAGGATCCTGGCCTGGGCCACGATGCCAGTGATGATGATGATGAGGGTGATGTCCGCACACAGCTCATCAACAACTTTTTCGCCTGAATGTGAGTATACAGGGATGTTTTGTCAATGTATTGTGTTTGCCTGATATGTGTTGGTGGTGCTCAGTTGCTGTGTGAGTGTGGCGGTGTGCTACTTGACTGGATGCATGCAGTGATGTGTCCTTTCAGGTAGTCTGTACTCCTCAACAGTGTTGACATGATTACGTGGTTTTGTGTGGGTATCTTGTGACATGTTTCGGGCATGTGTATTGCTGTTCTATCGTGTTCTTCTGTCCTTCACAGGGTACTTTGGCTGTTTGTTCAACTCTGACCCCCGACTCCCAGAATCCAGTTCCAGGGTGGAAGTAGTCATCTACCAACAAGTGATGTGCCACACACCCCTGGACTTTAATTATTCCACACTTGGTGACTGTGTGGCCACTGTCACGTGGGATTACCTTGCATCTGTGGTGGCATCAACATGTTTCAAATGTGTAATAAACCTGTGCTTCACTTTGGGATGTGCGTTGTCGGTCTCCACACATCCAACATTCATGTGCATGCTGTACCTGTGGGCATCTTGCCACAGACTCAAGAAGGGTGTTGTGTATATGCATCTCACTGCATTCTCTGTTCACATAAGTTAGGACGATGAGTTAGATGGGCATGGTAAGTATGTGTTGTGTTGACGTAGTGGGGTGTCTACCTCATATGTGTCACATCACCATGACTCACATGACTGTGTTTACATAGCTGTAGTAGTTCACATGCACAGACATCTTTTCACAGGTCATCCTCTCAATAACACAAACCAAGTTTCAGTCACAACAGAGGCATGTATTGTGTTATAGTAAATTTATTTACATGCATTTGTTTGTAAGTTATACGTAAGTGAAAGTGCTGTACAGTGTAATAGGAATCCAAAGCTCACAGTGCAGTTGGTAGTGTTGATTGATGAAATTTCTAGAGTAAAGTCCACAGTCCTTTGGAACATTGGTCCAACTTAGACCCTCCATCACATGTGTGGGAGTTTAGCGACAGTCAACAAGGTGAACGCTTTGCACACATTGGATGATGTCTAGAACAGGTAGTCACGTCCTGGTGGGTATGCATGGCCATCTGCCTCTTACTTGTACTTCTTCGGACGACCCCTCTTCTTCTTCTCAGGGGGACCCTCAAGTTCAGGCTGCTGCGGTGCAGAGGACTCTCCGCCAGAGTCCACCTCTCTCCCTGTGGCAGTTGCTGATGTAGTGGCAAATGATGTAGTGGGCACACAGGGAGGTGTGGTCATGTAGTTGGCTATCTGGCGGAGGCATGTCAGTATGTCCCTATGCACGGCCGTGAGTTCATCAATTGTGTCCATTTTGGACTCCATCCGGGTCATGTGGGAGTCCATTCTGGCATGATGTGCAGCCTGCTGCTGTTGCATGTCCCTGAGGATCCCCACAACCTGGCCAAATCCTCCGGTGCTTTCCTGGTACGCATCGATGATGCGTCCCAAATGCGGATCTTCCTGCAGTCCAGCCCCATCTGCAGGCCGTGGCCTCACCCTGACCACCCTCACACCACCCCTGCCCACACGGGCAGGACCTGCCCTGGCAGGCACAGGCGACACTGGGCCCCTGTCTGTGTTGGCACTGGTGTGGTTGTCCGTCAGCTCCTGGGTGGCCTTTGTACCTATGCCGTCGTTGTCCTGTTGCCTTGGTCTGGCTGTGTTGGCAGGGGTGATTGAGGTGTTTGCAGGTGGTCCAGGAGTGGTGGCAGGGTGTGCTGATGTTGCAGCTGCTGGGGCTGGGAGCGGGGCCACACCGGAGGTGCCAGGTTGTTCATCCTCGTCCGAAGAGGACATAGAGGCATCCACACCGGGGAGGTCAGGGTCATCCAGAGTCTGGGGCTGGGATTCGTCTTCTGTTCTTGCTGGGTCCCCAGCATCCCCTGTGGGTGTAAGAGACACACAATGTATGTAATGTTTCTGCACACATCAACGGTTCGCACACATCAGTTGCCAGTGCACATCATGATGAGTGTATTTACATTGCATTGTCCTACATAGTCAGTGACGGGTGTCTATTTTGGTTTAGCGCAATGTCATTTGATGCTTGAGCATTTTGAGGGGCACGTAGGGCTGTGGGCATGAACATCTCATTTCATGATTGTTTGACTGTACATAGGCATTGCTACTCATGTGCCCTTATGTGCCTGACACAGGTGTGTCCCTCCTCTCAACATTCGTACTTTAACAATGACATACATGCACTTCCACTTGCAATGTGTAGCACGTTTGGACGTTGTGTGCTGGCATTTGTGCTTGTATTTGTGAGTAAAATTGTTGTGTCTGAACGACATGGTCACAGTACGGTATGGCTGCATTCACTGTGAAGATACTATTTTGTTGTGTGTGTCCCTAGTTCACATCTAATTTCACACATTGGATGGTGTTATCCGTAGCTGATGATGTTGGGGCAGAGTTCTGTGCGTGATGATGTCATTTATGTGGTCAATGTCCTCCATGGTAAGGGGTATTCACAACGGCAGATCGCAGACTATCCAATGCTCATGAGAGAGGGACAGAGGTTTGTGTGTTTGACTTATGCTGCTGTGAGTTGTATGCCTAGTCCTGCCCAGGCCAGGTTGCTCCTTGTGTTGCAAGTGTCAATGACAGTGAGGGAATTGTTGTGTGAGGGATGCAATCAACGCTGCACGATGTAGGAGTGGAATGCAGATCACCACAGTGCCTTGTGTAAATGACCCCATGCTACGGTGTCAGCTATGTTGCTGTGGCCATTCCATTCACTATCATGTGTCACCTGTGAATGGTGTATATGTGGTTTGGGGTGTGGCTTTTGGTATGTGCTATGCCTACTCCTCCCCAGTTGTCATAGAGGGCACACACCTTCACAACCAGGCCAGGGGGCACCCCTGCCACACTGCAGGACCAGACAGTGAGAGGATACATACAGTTGCGATGGCTGTCAGTGTGAAGGGGTTTGAGGGGGCAAGTGCATTGGTGTGACTTGCAGCCAATTCATACGTCTGGCCAATGTGTCAGGCATCTCGCATGGGCATTTACTTTTTGTGTGAGTGGTCCCAAGGGGTGTATTTGTTCCTGCTGTGGAGGTGTGTGTATTTGCGGGATTGCTGGTATTTGGTGTACTTGCAGGCCCACCTTCTCGCACAGGGGCCAGCTAATCCCCCCAGTAGGATGCTTCCATTGCAGGCAGTCCAAGTTAAAGTTCTGGATGTCAGGCAGTGGTGTCCTGTTGTTTGTTGGAGCACAAGTCCCAGCAGGGCCTTGTGGTCCCCATAGCAGAGCCCAGTGTCAGCCATCTTGGCAGTACTTTCCCACTCCCTGAGAGGTGAACATAGTTCAGGGTGGACTTGATGGACCATGTGTGAGGGGGCCTGGTGTCTGTGACTATAACTCCCATCAAGCTTTTGGCTACACCCACCCTCCCAGCATCCCTGACCTTCCTTCCTGTGACTCAGCTTCCCTGTGAGGTGGTGTAACAGTGCTGGCAAGATGGCTGACAGTGGTGCCCTGGTGTTTGTATGAGCAGTACTCCCAACAGGGCCTTGTGCTCCCCACAGCAGAGCCCAGCGTCAACCATCTGGGCAGTACTTTCCCACTCCCTGTGAGGTGAACATAGTTCAGGGTGGACTTGATGGACCATGTGTGAGGGGGTCTGGTGTCTGTGACTACAACTCCCATCAAGCTTTTGGCTACACCCACCCTCCCAGCATCCCTGACCTTCCTTCCTGTGACTCAGCTTCCCTGTGAGGTGGTGTAACAGTGCTGGCAAGATGGCTGACAGTGGTGTCCTGGTGTTTCTATGAGCAGTACTCCCAACAGGGCCTTGTGCTCCCCACAGCAGAGCCCAGCGTCAACCATCTGGGCAGTACTTTCCCACTCCCTGTGAGGTGAACATAGTTCAGGGTGGACTTGATGGACCATGTGTGAGGGGGTCTGGTGTCTGTGACTATAACTCCCATCAAGCTTTTGGCTACACTCATCCTCCCAGGATCCCTGACCTTCCTTCCTGTGACTCAGCTTCCCTGTGAGGTGGTGTAACAGTGCTGGCAAGATGGCTGACAGTGGTGTCCTGGTGTTTGTATGAGCAGTACTCCCAACAGGGCCTTGTGCTCCCCACAGCAGAGCCCAGCATCAGCCATCTGGGCAGTACTTTCCCACTCCCTCTGAGGTGAACATAGTTCAGGGTGGACTTGATGGACCATGTGTGAGGGGGTCTGGTGTCTGTGACTACAACTCCCATCAAGCTTTTGGCTACACCCACCCTCCCAGCATCCCTGACCTTCCTTCCTGTGACTCAGCTTCCCTGTGAGATGGTGTAACAGTGCTGGCAAGATGGCTGACAGTGGTGTCCTGGTGTTTGTATGAGCAGCACTCCCAACAGGGCCTTGTGCTCCCCACAGCAGAGCCCAGCGTCAGCCATCTGGGCAGTACTTTCCCACTCCCTGTGAGGTGAACATAGTTCAGGGTAGACTTGATGGACCATGTGTGAGGGGGTCTGGTGTCTGTGACTACAACTCCCATCAAGCTTTTGGCTACACCCAGCCTCCCAGCATCCCTGACCTTCCTTCCTGTGACTCAGCTTCCCTGTGAGGTGGTGTAACAGTGCTGACAAGATGGCTGACAGTGTTTGTTGGTGTTTAGGGCCAATGCCTTGCTGTATTTGTTGTTAGGTTTTTACATGTTATGACCTAGTTCGATATTACTCTGAGATAGCAGCTGTTGCATTTGTGTAACTGGCATACAGAATTACATTTTTTCTGGCTTACTTTGAATTTGCTGACGCTACTTGTTTCCAATGTCCCCTTGGCAGTGATGTGTGTGTGTTGCCACACAATATTGACTAGATTGGTTGTCAGCGACCCCTGACCTTGACTGGTAGGTCGCTCCCCTACCTGTCAAGGTCAGGGGTCGCTCCCCCACCACACAGCTCCGTCTGTGTGCCCCCTTGCTGCCCTGATTGTGCTCGTTTTTTCCTTTCTGTGCCCCCTTGCTGCCCTGATTGTGCTCGTTTTTTCCTTTCTGTGCCCCCTTGCTGCCCTGATTGTGCTCGTTTTTTCCTTTCTGTGACCCCTTGCTGCCCTGATTGTGCTCGTTTTTTTCCTTTCTGTGACCCCTTGCTGCCCTGATTGTTCTAGTTTTATTCCTTTCTGTGCCCCCTTGCTGCCCTGATTGTGCTAGTTTTTTTTCCTTTCTGTGCCCCCTTGCTGCCCTGATTGTGCTCATTTTTTTCCTTTCTGTGCCCCCTTGCTGCCCTGATTGTGCTCATTTTTTTCCTATCTGTGCCCCCTTGCTGCCCTGATTGTGCTCATTTTTTTCCTTTCTGTGACCCCTTGCTGCCCTGATTGTTCTAGTTTTATTCCTTTCTGTGCCCCCTTGCTGCCCTGATTGTGCTAGTTTTTTTTCCTTTCTGTGCCCCCTTGCTGCCCTGATTGTGCTCATTTTTTTCCTTTCTGTGCCCCCTTGCTGCCCTGATTGTGCTCATTTTTTTCCTATCTGTGCCCCCTTGCTGCCCTGATTGTGCTCGTTTTTTTCCTTTCCGTGCCTGTTTCCCGCCGCTGCGCCCCTGCAGCCCCGCCCCCTCACTGCCCATTCGCTGCCCCATTCCCTGCTCCTCCCTCCCACCTCCCCATTTATGGCGGCCGCTGCGCGGCCGCGCCGCTGGCGCGCCGAAGGTGTGCCTAAGGCAAGCCCGTCTGCGCCCGTCCACGCCGGGACCACGCCCAGCGCCAGAACCCCTGGCCCGGGAATCCCCCGCGCCCGCCACATCAACAGACGCCGATACGACGCCAGCACCCTCCACGCACTCAACCCCAGAAAAGATCACGCCTGCTACCGGGCCACCCGAAGCGCACCCAAGGGCCCTTCACCTGCCGGAACTGCAGCTTCGCCAGCACCCGCCCCGCCAAACCACCGCCCAGGAAAGAACCCAATTACCTCAGATGCATCCTCCTCAACACCCGCTCCGCCCGCAAACACGCCATCGAACTCTGGGACCTTCTCGACTCAACCTCCCCAGACGTCGCATTCCTGACGGAGACCTGGCTGAATCCCGCTTCAGCCCCCGACATCGCCATTGCCATCCTGGACGGCTACAAGATCACCCGCAGGGACCGCACCAACGGAGTCGGAGGAGGCATCGCCATCGTCCACAGGAACACCCTCAGAGTCTCAACAAACACCGACGACACCCTCAGCACCGCCGAACACATGCACTTCCAGATCGACACCGATCCCAACACCACCCTCAGAGGAACCCTCATCTACAGACCCCCCCGGACCCCGACCACAGTTCAGCGATTCCATCGCTGACTTCGTCAGCACACACGCCATCGCCTCCACGGACTACATCCTCCTCGGGGACCTGAACTTCCACCTCGAGAACAACAAGGACACCAACTCCACCACCCTGATCGACAACCTCACCACCCTCGGACTCAGACAGCTCGTGACTACACCCACCCACGCCGCCAGCCAACACGCTAGACTCCATCTTTTCCGCAAGCCCACACGTCTCCTTCAACCACACCTCCGAACCCCACTGGACCGACCACCACAGCATCCACTTCACCTACAGGAAGCCCACCATGCACCACCGCACCGAACAAATGCCTCGCCGCTGCTGGAGCAGAGTCACCGAAGACCAGCTAACCACCACCCTCGCCCTGAGCCCACCCGCCGAACCCTCCGACCCCGACACCGCCGCCCGCAACCTCAGACAGTGGATCGACGACTGCGCCAACACCCTCGCCCCGCTCAAGAATCCGCCCAACAGCCACACCAGCAAGAAAGCCACCTGGTTCACCGAAGACCTCCAGGCCTCCAAACGAACATGCGGAAAACTGGAGAAGATCTGGCTCCACGAACGGACAGCGGACAGCTACGCCGCCCACAAGAGCGCCACCCGCAGTCACCATCACCTCATCAGATCCGCCAAAAGGGCCTCACTCAAAGACCGCCTAGACAACAACGCACACAACAGCAAAGAGCTCTTCAACATCGTGAAGGAACTCTCCAACCCCAGCTCCAACACCAACGACATCCCGCCGTCGCGAGACCTGTGCGACTCACTGGCCACCTTCTTCCACCGCAAAATCGCCGACATCCACGACAGCTTCAACACCATGACCGCCCCGGCAACCACCGAGACCACTGCCCCCACAACCACCAACCGCCTGCTCTCCTGGACCAACATCAACGACGAGGACACCAGCGAGATCATGAACACCATCCACTCCGGTTCACCGCTAGACCCGTGCCCTCACCACGTCTTCAACAAAGCCAGTACAGCCCTCGCGCCCCATCTCTGGAAAATAATCAACATCTCCTTCGAGACAGCAACCTTCCCGGAAAGCTGGAAGCACGCCGAGATCACCGCCTTACTCAAGAAACCCAAGGCAGACCCCAAGGACCTCAAGAACTTCCGACCCATCTCTCTGCTCCCGTTCCCCGCGAAGGTCACCGAGAAAATCGTCAACAAACAACTGACCCGCTACCTCGAGGAGAACAACATCCTGGACCATTCCCAGTCCGGCTTCCGCAGCAACCACAGCACCGAAACCGCCCTCATCGCCGCCACCGATGACATCAGGACCCTGCTAGACAACGGAGAAACAGCAGCCCTCATCCTCCTGGACCTATCGGCCGCCTTCGACACGGTCTGCCACCACACACTACGAACACGCCTTCACAACGCCGGGATACAAGAGAAGGCCCTGGACTGGACCACATCCTTCCTTTCCGGCAGAACACAAAGCGTCCGCCTCGCCCCCTTCCGATCCAAGGCTACCAAGATCATCTGCGGCGTACCCCAAGGCTCCTCCCTCAGCCCAACGCTGTTCAACATCTACATGGCACCCCTCGCCCACGTCGCCCGACAGCACAACCTCAACATCATCTCCTATGCCGACGACACCCAGCTGATCCTCTCCCTCACCAAAGACCCTCACACCGCCAAAGCCCACCTCCACGAAGGAATGAAGGCCGTCGCCGAATGGATGAGGACCAGCCGCCTGAAGCTGAACTCGGACAAGACGGAGGTCCTCATCCTTGGCTCCAACCCGTCAGCCTGGGATGACTCCTGGTGGCCGACATCACTGGGAACAGCCCCGACACCCACCGACCACGCACGCAACCTAGGGGTCATCCTCGACCCCACCCTCCTCTCCATGACTAAGCAGGTCAACGCCATTTCCTCATCCTGCTTCAACACCCTCTGAATGCTCCGCAGGATCTTCAAGTGGATCCCCACCGAAACAAGAAAAACAGTCACCCAGGCCCTCGTCACCAGCAGGCTGGACTACGGAAACGCCCTCTACGCAGGTACGATGGCTAAGCTCCTGAGACGGCTGCAACGCATCCAGAACGCCTCTGCACGTCTTATCCTCGACATCCCCCGACGCAGCCACATCACACCCCACCTGAGAGACCTGCACTGGCTCCCTGTCAACAAGAGGATAACCTTCAAGCTCCTCACCCACGCACACAAAGCACTCCACAACTCCGGACCAGCCTACCTCAACAGACGACTCAGCTTCTACACCCCCACCCGCCAGCTCCGCTCCACCAGCCTCGCCCTCGCCACAGTCCCCCGCATCCGGAAAACGACCGGCGGCGGCAGATCCTTCTCCCACCTCGCCGCCAAGATCTGGAACACCCTCCCCACCAACCTTCGGCAGACCCAAGACCTACTGGCCTTCAGAAGACTCCTCAAGACCTGGCTCTTCGATCAGTAGCAGCACCATCCCCCTCTTCCCCCAGCGCCTTGAGACCCTCGCGGGTATGTAGTGCGCTTTATAAGTGACATGATTGATTGATTGATTGATTGTGTACTCACCAGGCTCTGGTATTCCTGTTAATCCATGGATGCCCTCCGGTGGGAGTATGGCCCGCACTTTCTCCTCCCAAGACGTGAAGTATGTTGGTTTTGCAGGTGGGCCACTGCCAGTGTGCTGGCTCAAGGCATGGTCTCTGCCTATGAGCTTCTTGACCCTCCTGCGCACATCATAATACCTGTTCTGGATGTCATCCTTTGTGCGCAGGCAAGGTGCTTGTGCGTTCACCTTGTCGACGATCCTCTCCCACATCTTTGTTTTCTGTGACATGGGGGTCTGTTGGACCAAGGTTCCAAATAAATGTGGCTCTACTCGGAGTATTTCATCAACCAGGACTACCAACTCACTATCTGTGAACTTTAGATTCTTCTTTGGGGGCATGGTGCTGGGTGGTTGTGGTGGTTGATGTGTGTGTGAGGGTGTAAGTGAGGGTGAGTGGGTGTCAGTTTCTCTTGCTTGTTGTGAGTGTGTTTAGGAAGTGGTAATGGTGTGGATGTTGTGTGGTGGGTGAGGTGTGGGTGTTGCTCAGAGTGCTGTGTAGTTGTCTCCTCTGCTGTCATGTGTTTGAAAATAGCAAAGGATCATGGGAGTGGATTTGGGCCTTTATGTAGGTGGAGTTGTGGGTGTGTCTTAGTTCCATGTTTTTTTATTTTTTTATTTATTGGCTTTGTCATTGCTTGTTTGGTCCTTTTTTGGTCTTTTTTCCTTAGGTTTTGGTGGGCGTGATGGAGACGTTCATTTGTCCGGGACTGACGCTGCCAGTGGCTCTTGCGGGGTAATCCGAGTCTGTCACACTGACATTCTGCTGTGTTTCTTCGTTGGCGAACGAGTTACACGCAAAGGAGTCTACTGTTTGGTAGTCACTGTTTTCTGTACGTCTCGGTCTTCCGGATTGTGCTCCGTGCGAGTCGGTCTTGTTTTACACGAATTGCATCGTATTACGCGGGTCGTACGGCGCAGGTCCGTGTCGGTCGCGTCCATTCCTGATGCGTGTCAGTGGGTGCGGTTCCAGGTCCGTTTACTGGCGAATCACTGTTTCCCGTACGGTTCGGTCATGCAGCTTGTGTTCCGTACGAGTCGCTTGTAATTCACACGCATTGCATCGTACTGCGCGGTCGTACGGCGCCGGAACGTGTCGGTCGGTCTCCATTCCACGGCCGGGTCGGTCGGTACGGTTTCCGACCCGGATCAGAATCGACCCCTAAGTGAAGACAAAATATTCTAAATTCAAAGTATGAGACAAACCAACAAGGGCTCAGTCTCTAGAGGCAGGCAAAAATGACTAGCTCACCTTCAAAATGTACAGTCTTTCAGAGGAAATGGTAATGGCACAGTCAGCTTAAGGTGAGCAATGCTAAATGAATCACAGTACAGAATTATACAGGGTCATCTATTGCCACCATATTAGTACTATCCCATAAATGAATATTATTTTCGTCTTATTCTGACCTAATGTTATCAGATGTGGCAGTTCAAATCTAGTTATAAAAACAATCTACTTCTGATAAACAAATGGAGTCACAGTGTTATTGGCACGAAGAGCAGCACATGCTGCAAAAAGGCATCCTCCATAGATTTTTGAGAACAGCATGTCGATATAGAGCATCAGTGCACATATTTCTACATTCGGTATCGGAGTGAGAAATGGAAACACACATCATAGCAGCATTGAAAAAATCCAAGATGGAAGTTTGGCTTAAAACGGGCCTAGTTTAGTCAGGCACAGGATAATACAGTTCTGTCAAGTGCAGTGTTTTCGTTTTAGTGCAGAAACGTTCACAAGGTTAAGCAAGCATTTTTACTAAATCAAGATCAACTTTTACACGTACAAGAGCAACCCACCTGCCAACGGGAACCTGGGTATAAACATGCCCACTGAAAGTGTTGTTTCTTCAAGGACTAAGGGGCATATTAGCAAGGGCTGGCAATATAATTATCGCCACTTTAGCGTCCGTTTTTGGGCGAAAAGCGGCGATAATTATATCGCAATATCATCAAGGACACGCTAGCGCGTGTATCCTTGATGTAGAACCCGTTTTTTCACAGCCTCGCCTCGCATCGCTAATGAGATGCAAAGAAGGCGTGGCTGTGAAAACAACACATGTTAATATCGTGAAGGCAGCTTCGCAATATTAACAAGGAGGTGCAGCGATAAAAAAATCGCGCTACCTCAGCCTTAACTCAGGAATTTAACGTCTGTTATATTCCTGACTAAGGCATACTTTTAATGGGAGATGGATTATGCTGTTACGACCACAGGGTCGTATCAGCAATGTTATACGCTGTTTTCAATGGAACATCGCTGGAAAACCAGTGATGTTCCATTAGAACTACCGCTATCGCTGAAATATTATCGCCATAGCGCTAGGCGTTGTAAATATAGCATTATCATGGCGATAATATTCAGCGATAACCAGCGATAATATTTCTATCGCTATGTACGGCCAGCGATAATTATCGCTGGCCGTTGATAATATGCCCCTCAATTCATACGCAATCTTTTTTCAATCAGTCACATCAAATACTGAAACAATGAATGTAAACTTTTCAATCTTTACATTCCTTATTTCAATGATTGATCTACCTGATTGAAGCAAAGAAACAAATTACATTGTGCGCTGCATCGCCGATTTGGTATTACAGCGCGTGCAATGTAATTCGTTTTATTTATTTATATAGTTACTCAACTCCGTTCGCCCGTATTCTGGAGTTTACTACCCCCCATCCTGCCCCTCCCCCGCCCCACCCCACCGCACCGCAGCACTCCCTCGAGGAGCCGCTACTGATCTATACTCCATCAAATGTAGTATGCGATGGAAGTTACTTTTCCATGCAAATTACAAATTGCCCCATTAAAGTGTTTGCGTGAGTTTGTCAGTATCCCAGGGCCAGATCACAAAACATTTTTGACTGCACTATTTCATGTCCTTTGTGGGAAATTAGGGCAATGCTGGCAGCAAACACATTTTATTGTCATAGCTTTAAAATATAATTCTGGAGGTAGTAATGTATCACAAGAACATGTGTGCATATTTGTTGTGTGACATTTTGGTGTGGTAGTCTTGTGTTCTGTTGTTTGTCTGCTGCTGTGCATTTGTGCTGCATTATTGCTATTTGATTTTGTTGTGTTGAACTGCAGTTGCTGCTTTCTGTTTTGACTGTTATGATGTGGCCTGTTATGATTTACTGTTTCTGTTATGTTGCTTTTTGCATACTATGGTGTTATGTTCTGTTGTTTACATTAGATATGTCAAAACATTCTGCCACATTTCCAGTCAAACGCTGCACAGGCCTTGAATTTTCATGTGACAAGCAATCATTTAGCACTGTCCAAAAGGAAAAAATAGTGTTGCTCCTGCTATTCAACTACGTAAGACACTAGCCAGTACCAAAACTGTGGCAGAGGCTGAGTCTAAACTTAGCGCTCCCAATACTGGCTTTATGTGATACTGCACCGGTGCCTACCACCATCTGCATAATGCATAATGATCTAACCTGAGCTTTGTCAATTTTCATTAGTGTAGTCTTTTGGTAAAAGTGAAAATCATAATTTTCTGACAAGCTAAATGTGAGATGTTCTAGTATCTGTTTACATCTAGAAAAATGTCTCAGAAAATTCCGAGAGTACTTCAGATCCCTTAGCACTTGGAGAATTTAATGGGTCGATATCAAAGTGAGCTATTCATGTTGAGCACTTTTCCAATCATGGGGCCAGATGTACAAAGTGTTTTTGTGTACCCAAATGGGTCGATTCGAACAATCGGCCCGTTTGCGTACGCAAAAGGGCTTTTTGAAATGTACAAATCCCATTTGCGATTCAGTACCCTATTACCGAATCTCAATTTGGGTTTACGTTTCACTATTAGGAAGGGGCATGTTTAGGGTGTATTTTCCTAATGTCGAATCTCAGTGGTATGTGTGAATGTTTTGCGGTCGTAAAACATTTGCATTTTACCACCTACATCAAATAGGTGCTAACCCATTTGCAAATGGGAAGGGGTCCACAAGGGACACCTTCCCCTTTGTGAATGTTTTTCAAAACATTTTTTAAGAGCAGGCAGTGTTCCCATCGGCCACTGCCTACTTTTGAAAAAATGAAAAGAAAACTTTTCATTTTGCTTTTTGAAACGCATCCCGTTTTCCTTTAAGGAAAACAGGTTGTATTTAAAAAAAATGGTTGCTTTATTTAAAATAATCACAGACATGATGGTCTGCTGACCCCAGCTGGCCACCATCCCTGTGATTTGTGTGATTCCCTATGGGTCACAAACCAAGACATACCTCATTAATCACCACTGGGAATCTCACAATGTGTAAGACACACATTTGCACATTATTGTATGAGATTACCTAATGCAGAATCGCAAAAATTTGCTATTTGGTAATCACAAACAGTTACCTTCGTACATCTGGCCATTAATCTTTCATTTGACCGCACTGGTACTAAACATAGATCATTAGACAGAGGGGTCGATTCCGATTCGGGCCGGAAAACATACCGACCGACTCGGTACGGGAATTTAGTCCGACCGACTCGGACCGGCGCCGTACGACCCGGGTAGTACGATGAAATGCATGTGAAATCCGACAGACTCGGACGGAATACAAAACGACCGACCGAGCCGGACGGAAACAAGCCATCCGGCCGGGAAATCACGCGAAACGAACCGACCGACACGCACTCGGATTGAACCCGAACGAAACGTACCCGCGAACTCCGACCCGCGTAGTACGATGCTGTGCGTGCAAAACATGACCGACTCGCCTGGAGCACAAGCCGTACGACCGACACGCATACAAAACCCAGCCGAAGCAACCCAATACTACGCGACCGACTCGTACGCCGCATATGAAACCTAGCTGACACACAGCGGGAACGAGTCGGACAAGATCGCACCACACAACTGCAGCGTCCTACTCGGACACAAGAACGACTCCTACATGCACCAAAAACACCAAGGAAAAATTAGAAAAAAAAGGGCCAAACAAGCAACCACTAAGCCAATAAATACAGGGAGGAAAAAAAAATGGAACAAGGACACACCTCCAACTCCACCTACATAAAGGCCACAAATCCCTACCATGATCCCTTGCAAATTCCACTGACCTGCCAGACAGAACACCATCACACAGCAACCACAGACACACTCACAGCTCATACATCACACAAGCCACACACCATTACCACACCTACAAATAGCACCCTCACACACACCCAGCTAAACCAACACTCACACCCCCCTCACTTGCACACACACACACATCAATCACCACCACCACCCATCACCATGCCCCCAAAGAAGAACCATAAGTTCCTAGATTGTGAATTGGAAGTCCTGGTAGACGAGATCCTCAGGGTAGAACCACAGTTGTTTGGTACATTGGTACAACAGACCCCCATGTCGCAGAAAACCAAGATGTGGGCGAGGATTGTCGACAGGGTCAACGCACAATCACCATGTTTGCGCACAAAGGAAGACATCCAGAACATTTGGTATGATGTGCGCAGGAGGGTCAGGGACCTACTCAAAAAGGACTACCTCCTCAGCCAGCACACCGGCAGTGGCCCTCCTGCAAAACCAGTATACCTCAGGCCCTGGGAGGAGAAGGTGTGGGCCATCCTACCACCAGTGAGCGTATACGGACTACAGACATCCCAGAGCCTGGTGAGTACACAACTAATATACACAATATGGTGTGACAACACACACACATCACAGTCAAGGGGATAGGCAAACCATGCACACTTAGCAAATACACAGCAACCAAAAGATATCCATCCCAAGATGTGAATGCTAGTCAGACAAACACAATACCTGCCATCTCATAGTGATATGTAACTGTGTCATGACATCTACAAACCTAACAACAAATACAGCAAGGCAGTGGCACAAATAGAACCAACAAACACTCCCAGATATTTACCCACCACTAGAACACCACCTCACAGGGAAGCTCACTGAAAGGAAGGAATTCTGTGTATGCTGGTCAAGTCAGTGTAGCCAATAGCATGATGGGAGTGGTAGTCACAGATATTGGTCACACCCACAATTGGCCCATCAACACCACTCTGAACCATGCTCACATCACAGGGAGTGGAAAACAACTGACAAGATGGCTGACACTGGCTACTGCTGTGGGGAGCACAAGGCCCTGCTGGGAACTGGGCACCAACAAACAACAGGACCACACTGTCAGCCATCTTGCCATTGCTGTCACACTCACACACACTGAAGTCCACTCAAAAGGAAGGAAGGATGGGCATGCTGGGAAGGGGGTGTAGGCAATAGCATGATGGGAGTGGTAGTCACAGATCAACATCTCACACCCACATGGCCCAGCAAGTTAGCACTGAAGCATGCACACCTCACAGGGAGTCAAAAGCCACTTCAAAGATGTCTGACACTGGCCACAGCTGTGGGGAGCACAAGGCCCTGCTGGGAACTGGGCACCAACAAACAACAGGACCACACTGTCAGCCATCTTGCCATTGCTGTCACACTCACACACAGTGAAGTCCACTCAAAAGGAAGGAAGTATGGGCATGCTGGGAAGGGGGTGTAGGCAATAGCAGGATGGGAGTTGTAGGCACAGATATTGGTCACACCCACAATTGGCCCATCAACACCACTCTGAACCATGCTCACATCACAGGGAGTGGAAAACAACTGACAAGATGGCTGACACTGGGTACTGCTGTGGGGAGCACAAGGCCCTGCTGGGAACTGTGCACCAACCAACAGCAGGACACCACTGACTGACATCCTGAAAGACAACTTGCACTCCCTGCAATGGAAGCACGTTCCATGGTGGGATATCTGGCTGGGTGGGAAGGAGGACTCACAGCACTGACCATAGTTACAAGCACCTCCCCTCACACACCCCCTCAACACTAACTCCACATAACCCACCTGGGAGAATGCAATGCCTCACATCCTAACTGAAGATCCCACAAAGAACCACCACCCTGGGTTATGCTGTGTGAAGCACAGGGACACTCTTGGGACTTGTAGCCAAACAACTGCCAGGACAACACTCCCAGCCATCCTGTCAGCACAGGCACCCCACCCCACAGGGAAGCAGAGTCAAAAGGAAGGAAGGATGGGCATGCTGGGAAGGGGGTGGAGGCAATAGCATGATGGGAGTTGTAGGCACAGATATTGCTCACCCTCACAATTGGCCCATCAACACCACTCTCAACCATGCTCATATCACAGGGAGTGGAAAAGGACTCACAAGATGGCTGACACTGGGTACTGCTGGGGGGAGCACAAGGCCCTGCTGGGAACTGTGCACCAACCAACAGCAGGACACCACTGACTGACATCCTGAAAGACAACTTGCACTCCCTGCAATGGAAGCACGTTCCACGGTGGGATATCTGGCTGGGTGGGAAGGAGGACTCACAGCACTGACCATAGTTACAAGCACCTCCCCTCACACACCCCCTCAACACTAACTTCACATAACCCACCTGGGAGAATGCAATGCCTCACATCCTAACTGAACATCCCACAAAGAACCACCACCCTGGGTTATGCTGTGTGAAGCACAGGGACACTCTTGGGACTTGTATCCTAACAACTGCCAGGACAACACTCCCAGCCATCCTGTCAGCACAGTCACCCCACCCCACAGGGAAGCAGAGTCAAAAGTAAGGAAGGATGGGCATGCTGGGAAGGGGGGTGGAGGCAATAGCATGATGGGAGTTGTAGGCACAGATATTGCTCACCCTCACAATTGGCCCATCAACACCACTCTCAACCATGCTCACATCACAGGGAGTGGAAAAGGACTCACAAGATGGCTGACACTGGGTACTGCTGGGGGGAGCACAAGGCCCTGCTGGGAACTGTGCAACAACCAACAGCAGGACACCACTGACTGATATCCTGAAAGACAACTTGCACTCCCTGCAATGGAAGCACGTTCCAAGGTGGGATATCTGGCTGGGTGGGAAGGAGACTCACAGCACTGACCATAGTTACAAGCACCTCCCCTCACACACCCCCTCAACACTAACTCCACATAACCCACCTGGGAGAATGCAATGCCTCACATCCTAACTGAAGATCCCACAAAGAACCACCACCCTGGGTTATGCTGTGTGAAGCACAGGGACACTCTTGGGACTTGTAGCCAAACAACTGCCAGGACAACACTCCCAGCCATCCTGTCAGCACAGGCACCCCACCCCACAGGGAAGCAGAGTCAAAAGGAAGGAAGGATGGGCATGCTGGGAAGGGGGGTGGAGGCAATAGCATGATGGGAGTTGTAGGCACAGATATTGCTCACCCTCACAATTGGCCCATCAAAACCACTCTCAACCATGCTCACATCACAGGGAGTGGAAAAGGACTCACAAGATGGCTGACACTGGGTACTGCTGGGGGGAGCACAAGGCCCTGCTGGGAACTGTGCAACAACCAACAGCAGGACACCACTGACTGACATCCTGAAAGACAACTTGCACTCCCTGCAATGGAAGCACGCTTCATGGTGGGTTAACTGGGCTGGGGGGAGAAGGAGGCCCGGATGGCAAGCAAATACCACCAATGCTGGTCATGCACACACCTCAACATTCACATTGACATGCCACAGGTTGGCAGGACAATGTGCTACACCAATATCACTCTCTGACTGTCACAACTTAGGAGAATGCAATGTCCTGGCCCACATCCAGAGGTACAGTCACAACTGTCAGGTGTTTGAACAATTGATGCCAGTAGAAACATAACATACAATCTGTGTCTCTCCCCAAAACAGGTGATGATGGGGACACAGCAGCAGACGAGGAGGAGTCCCTGTCCCAGGCTCCGGGGAACACTGAGCTCACTGGTGTGGATCAGCCTCTGCACTCCTCGGATGGCGAAGAACCAGCTGGACCCTCCGGTGTGAGTCATCATGCAGCACCATCAGGAACAACATCTGCACCCCCTGCACCCACCCCTCCCACAACTGCCAACACACAGGCCACCCCTGCCAACACGGACAGACCAAGGACCACAGATGACAACAGCGCAGGGACCCAGGCCCAAACTGGAGCTGGTGACAACGAGCCCAGGAACAACACCCAAGTGGGCCTACGGTCACCTGTGCGTGCCACCGCAGGTCCTGCACGTGTCGCCAGGGGTGGTGGGA
This sequence comes from Calotriton arnoldi, assembly GCA_963921515.1. NCBI lineage: Eukaryota > Metazoa > Chordata > Amphibia > Caudata > Salamandridae > Calotriton > Calotriton arnoldi. The sequence goes on from CAWUFW010017453.1 coordinate 224,061, forward strand.
GGGGTGGTAGACATAGGTCGCTCTTTGCAGAGGGGTCTGGACTGCATGATGACCCACAACTGGCACGCATCGCGGATGCGTACCAGACTAGCACCGGAGAGGTCAGCCAGGTAGTGGGGATCCTCAAGGACATACAACAGCAGAAGGGTGCCCATCATGCCCGCTTGGACTCCCACATGTCCCATGTCGACACACATATGTCACATGTCGAGACACACATGTCACGTGTCGAGACACACATGTCTGGCATGGAGTCCAAGTGGGACACATTGAAACAACTGACAGCGGTGCATAGGGACATACTGACATGCCTCCGCCAGATCAGCACCAACATGGCCTCACCTCCCTGTGTGCCCACAACAACTGCTGCTGAAACAACTGCAAATGCCACAGGGAGGGAGGAGGACTCTGGCAGAGAGTCCCCTGCACCGCCGCAGCCTGCACCTGAGGGTCCCCTCCCCAAGAAGAGGGGCCGTCCGAGGAGGCCAAACTGAGAGGCCGATGGCCATCTACATCCCCCAGGAAGCCAACACCTGTTCTGGAACTTTTCCTCTGTGTGCAAACTGCACGCCCTGTCGAAGCCAACCCAACTCTCCCACATGACATGGGGAGCTCTAGTTGGCCAAATTTATCAGATGACTGTGGACTTTACTCTGGACATTTCAGCTACCAAGACTTCCAATTCACATGGGAACTTTGGATTCCAATTTCTATGTACAGCACCCACCATCCTGTGCACCATCCTCACACCTGTATGTAAATAAACTCACCAATACACCATATCTGCCTCTGTTGTGATTCCAACGTGGTTTTTGTCATGTAGATGGTGATCTGCTAAATGACACTGTGCATGCTAACTGCTATAGCAAGTCCAACACCGTCATATCAGTCATGGCGACGTGACACATATGAGGGAGACACACCACTAGGGCCACACAACACATACACACCAGGGCCATCAGACTCATCACCTATACTGATGTTGCAACGAAATACAGTGGAATGCACAGACACGCCACCTATTCACAGTCACTGTCAACTAGACTACAGGTGCAGTAAGCAAATGTCAGTCAGATGTGTGACTACAGACAACGCACATCCCAAAGTGAAGCACAGGTTTATTACACATTTGCAACATGTTGTTTCCACTACAAATGCAATCTAATCCAACCTGGCTGTGGCCACAAAGTCAAAAAGTGCAGAATATAGAAAGTCCAGGGGTGTGTGGCACATCACCTGTAGGGAAACGACTGCTTCCACCTTGGAAGTTGAATCATGGATTCGGGGGATCCAAGTTGATCAGACAACTCCGGCAGCACCCTGTGAAGGACAGACATGACACACAGTCAAAACCACTGAAGAACAGCACAGAACGGCAATACTCATGTCTAATACATGTCACGAGATAACTACACAAAACCAAGTTAGCATGTCAACACTGTTGGGCAGTACAGACCACCTGCAAGGACACATCGCTGCACGCATCCAGTCAAGTAGCACATGGCCACACTCAAACAGCACCAGAGCACCACACACACATATCATGCAAACTCAAATCATTGACATTACAACCCTCTGGAGACTCACATTCAGCTGAAGAAGTTGGTGATGAGCTGTGTGCGGACATCACCATCATCATCATCATCATCTTCACTGGCATCGTGACCCAGGCCAGGATCTTCCACAGGTGGGGGACGTTGGTCATCGTCATCCAGGATGAGAGGCAACTCCTTCCGCACTGCCAGGTTGTGTAGCATGCAGCAGACGATGACAATCTTGCACACCTTTGCTGGGGCATATGGGAGGGCTCCTCCTGTCTTGTCCAGGCAGCGGAAGCGGCTCTTCAGGAGACCAAAGGTCCGCTCAATCACCCTCCTCGTCCAACCATGTGCCTCATTGTAGCGCGTCTGGGCTGGTGTCACAGGGTTCCTGAGGGGTGTCAGCAACCACGGCATGTTGGGGTATCCCGAGTCACCTACAGACAGACAATTGCACATTAGCCGATTTGAAAATGTGTGCGGAAAACAACATAGCAGAACACACACAATGGTACAAAGTCAGTACACACCAACAAGCCAGGCACGCTGGTTCGGCATCTGTGACATCATCCTCGGGATGCGACTACTCCTCATCACGTAGGCATCGTGTGCCGAACCGGGGAAACGGGCACACACATGTGAGATGGTCATATCTGCAAGACATACCACCAGAGCATTGATCGAATGGTAATGTTTACGGTTCCGGTATGCCTGCTCATGTGCCTGTGGTGGTATCAAAGCCACATGTGTCCCATCAATGGAGCCAATTACATGTGGCATCCTCCCCAGGGCATAGAAGTCACTCTTGACGTCAGTGAGTCGTTGACGTGTTGGGAAATAGATGTACTGGTTCAGGTATCTCAACATTGCCCCCAAAACATTGCGTAGCACATGGCTGAACATAGTCTGTGACATCCCACCAGTAGTTGCCACAGTGTGTTGAAAGGTACCAGTGGCAAAGAAGTTTAGGGCTGCCATCACCTTCACCTTGGGGGTCAGCGCTGTAGGATACGGCCGGCCAGGCTGCAAATGTGGGTCCAACCGCACTGCCAAATCCTCAATCAGCTGCCTGGTGAAGCGGTACCGTCGGATGCTGTCACGTTCCACCATCGTTGCCAGGTCTGGGAATGGTCGATGGACAGCAGGAGCCCTGCAGTGCATAGGTGAAGAAAGCAAGATTGTCAGTCACCCCACCTATGTGCCGTTCACCATACTCAATTTCACATGATACATCATTAACAAACACAAGTACTTGATGTGTGTGTCGTTCCGTTTGGACACATATGGCACCTACATGGACATCATCTAACATCTCTGTTCAACAAGTGTTGACAACAGGTTCCAGGGTGTGCTATGGAACACCATTAGGCTGTGTCACAGTACCCATTAACTGCTCTCACGTTCCACACACATACCACAGTGACATGTCTGGACAGATGCTCCACAGGCATCACAGCTCATTGACAGGTAGATTCCCAGGGACCCTGTCTTGCCACATGGACACTGGCATGACATGGCGTATCATGTACACGTCAGAAAAACAAACATGACACCCACAGGTTGTGGCCCCTGTAGCCTCTGCAGGACAGACATGGACGTCTGTGACACACACACACCATCAAAGTTCATGCACAAACCACGTGGATGTGGAGACTGTCTCCCATTGTGCACATGGAGTCAGAGACATGTGATACACAACATGCACACAGACTGTGGAGGGACATCCCTATTGTTGGAATGGGCCACCCTGTGACGTACATGCCTTCTCACATGTGAGCCTGGGGGTATGTGACATGTCATACACATACACAACCTGGAAATGTGACCATGACACATGCTCAGAAATGAAAAGTTGCACACCACAGTGGTCAGGTGCACAACACACAAAGGACCCTGTCCCCATGAACACGTGCACAGCCTGGGTGTGTCTGCCCCCAAGTGCCACCCCAAAATCCACATGTTCACCCCCATACACAGATAAGGTTATGCTGCCACACATGCCTTATATACAGTGTGGACTGGGTGTGGTGTTGTAGGTGTGCCCCCGAGTCCCTGGAAAGTAAATGTGGCTCGCATAGGTTCACCAGTGACCAGCATGGTGACATATGCGTGTGACCTGTCCAGGGACGCGTTGTAGAGCAATGGACCGATCGGTGTGCCCGGCCGGCCCATTGCATTGTATGTGAGCGGGTACGCGTTGTATGCCTGGTACGCGTTGTACAGCAATGGACCGATCGATGTGCCCGGTCGGCCCATTGCTTTGTATGTGAGCTGGTACGCGTTGTATGCCTGGTACGCGTTGTACAGCAATGGACCGATCGGTGTGCCCGGCCGGCCCATTGCATTGTATGTGAGCGGGTACGCGTTGTAGAGCAATGGACCGATCGGTGTGCCCGGCCAGCCCATTGCATTGAATGTGAGCGGGTACGCGTTGTATGCCTGGTACGCGATGTACAGCAATGGACCGATCGGTGTGCCCGGCCGGCCCATTGCATCGTATGTGAGCGGGTACGCGTTGTATGCCTGGTACGTGTTGTACAGCAATGGACCGATCGGTGTGCCCGGCCGGCCCATTGCATTGTATGTGAGCGGGTACGCGTTGTATGCCTGGTACGCGTTGTACAGCAATGGACAGAACGGTGCGCACACATTGGCTGGGGCCTGGCATGGCAACGGACGCGTTTTCGAAGCTCCAACGAGTCTGATGCAGTGAATTCAGTTGGCCAGCCACAACAATGTTGCAAAATCATGGCTCATGAAGTTGAAGATTTGAAGGATGCTGTGGGCGTGTATTAGTGCTGCTATTCCATGGATTGGTCAAATTCAGAAGATGCAAACGACTTGGACCTATCACTTTGGACACATGGGACAGTATCTGCCTCTGCAGCACACATATAATGCTGGCTGTTCCCCTGAGAGCTCACTTGCCTGCACTACATGCTCCAGGGCGACATCTGCCACCAACACTGCTGCTGTTCATGCATCCTCTGGCTCCTGCAATGGCACGTACTGTGGGGAGAGCCCCAGCCTTCAGCCTTGAGGAGAACCAGGCCCTGCTGGACAGCCTCCTTCCACAGTACAGCAAGCTGTATGGGAAACCAGGGGAGCAGGTGAGTGTGCTGTCCACTGCCTCACTAATTGTGCATGTTGTCTGACTAGCAGGGCTTTCAGTGTGCACACCACTGGCTAGCATGCCCACTGAGTAGTTGTCACACCCCAAAGTGTGTAGTTACATGCACTGAACTGGTACAGTGCAGTAACAGTGCATTCCAACTAGGTTTACTTCCCATGCAATGATACCATGTAGTGACTGCTGGCAAACTGTTCATAGCCATTGTTGCACTGCCTGTGTACATCATATGCCCCTGTGATTGAGACATGTATATCCAACTGTGTGATGCACGTATATGTTGCATGTGTAGTAATGGCCTTTTCACTTTGTCATCCTCACAGGTTGATGCCCACCAGAAGCAGGAAATTTGGCTGACCATCGCCCGTAAAGTAAGATCCGTGGGGGTCTACAGGCGCAGGATCCGCAACTGCCAGAAGAGGTGGCAGGACCTTCGTGGCTGGACCCGGAGGATCGCAAGGGTCCAGCTGAAGCTGTCGCCTCCTCGCAGGAGGGGCGGACACCGGACCCTGACCCCCCACATGCTCCGGATCCTGGCGGTGGTCTTCCCTGACCTGGATGGGCAGCTGAAGGACAGACAGCAGCAAGGAGGGGGTGAGTCCATGACTGCACTGTGCACTTTGTCTGACATGCTATGTGCTCTCCTCTGGCCTGGTTTAACTTCCACAGTACATCAGTCATGTGGTCCAGGACCCATATCCCTAATTTGTGACATGCCCACTTCTCCTCTGATACGCATATGTGTGGCCCTTATAGTCGGGAAATTGTGTCATTTGGGGACTGTGTAATTGCATTTTGCTTTGCTCAAGGTGGGGGACAGCATTTGTTCCCGTGACTATGTTGTGCGATTAATGGGTGGCTCAATTGCTTACACAATGCCTAAGTTCTGACATGTGATCTGGGTGTAACTTTGATATGTGGTCCGCTTGCTGCTCTGACTCACCACATGTCCCTGGGGAATTTGGCACACACCCATGCTGCTGGTGGGAACAATGTTTGGGCCTCAGGAGTATGTGTATCCAGTGTGTCACACATGCTTAGCCACCTGCCTACTGTCCAGGACTCATCCCTCTTACAGGTGGAGCTGGACAGTCATGCCTACTCCAGGGCATGCAATACACTCTGTACTCCCACTCCCGTGTATCATCTGGCATGTTGTGATCAGTGAAATGTACCCTCAGGTGTCTGCCTCTATCTCATTGTGCTGTGTCTTCGTTGTCAGGACTACTGGTATGTTTATGGGTTAGGGCTCAGCATGCCATCTGAGATGTCACCATGATAGACAATACTTCTGTGACTTATAGGTGTCTGATCACTTGACTGTGCACACAGGTGTTTGCGACTGTGACTTTCAGGCAGCTGTGTTGTCATTCACAGCACACTGTGAGATGCTCATGTTCAGAGAGTTGTGTTTCATGTCCCCCATATGTCCAGTTGGTATGACGTGGACAAATAGTAGTACAGATGATGTGGTATTTGGGGGATGGACATGTGCACTTGTCAGTCACATAACTTGCATTCCACATGCCCTCGGATTGTGACACAGTGCAGACTGTTGTTGGCTGGCTGCCATGGCCATGTGACTTGAGACAGTAATGTATGACTTTGCACGCATTCCTGTGTCATGGCATTAAACTTCCTGAGACTGATCCTGCAGGGGAGTGACATGTGCAACATGCACCCCATTGTGGCATTGACTATCCGGACATGGGTGCATCAAGGTGTCTGTTGCTGGTATGCATCACATGCATTTCTATTTAGACTCTGGCCATCCCTTTATCCGGACACCTGCACTGACTCAGTGGCAAGAGATGTGATGTGTGCATGTTCACATACTTCACCGTGTTCCCTGCAATGTCCAACAACTGTGTAGGTGGTGCATGTGTCCGCACTGGGGTCTTACCATCAGACAGGCACCAGACAGATGGGTGCAAGGGCAGGAGGGGTGTGAGTCCCATGGTTGACCATCAGACTGACAATTGGCTTCCCCGAATCTGTGCGGGGACTTTAGGCAATGTTCAACTAAGGATGCCAGGGCTTGCTCTGTAATGTGCTGTACTTACTGTGGTGTGTGCGGTCAGTGCAGGTGACTGATGTTTGTCTATTTCCCTAATTGTTTGCAGATACATCCACGGCCACAGGAGGGGACAGCTCCACGGACCAGGAGGAGCAGCGGAGCCAGACTGGGTCAGCATCGGACGAGTGGTCAGAGGGACCCAGTGGCACGGAGGGCGAGGGGAGCCATACCGAGGAGTCCTCAGCACCATCCACCTCAGCTGAGGACCACAGCAGCTCGGAGGATGACTCCCTTGTGGAGGCAGGTCTCAACAGCCACCAAAGGCCAGCTAGTCTGTCTGGCCCGCCACCACCACCATCACCACCACCGCCCTCCCATTGGCTCCCATTCCTGAGGTCTGTGGAGGCTCCCGTACTCGGGAGCGTGTCTCCTTCGTACCAGGCACCGCAGCCCCTGCCCCTGTGTCCCCTGCTGCCCTGAGTGAGGAGTCTGTGTACCTCCTTCGGCAGCTCCATGTAGGGCAGACAGCAATGCTGAGTGTCCTCCATGCACACACCACTCTGTTGACACAGCTGGTGTCGTTCATGGAGGGCATCTCGACGGGTATGTCTGCCCTACAGAGGAGCAATAAGTCCATGGACTCCTCCCTGACGGCAGCAGTGTCCCTCCTTCAACAGTCCCTCATCCCTCCCACCTCTGCCCCATCCACACTTCCTGCCCCCCTACCTGTCCAAAGCACATGCACACCTGCACAGTCACCCAAACACTCAGACACGAGCAGCACAGACACACCCAAGAGAAAGGCAAGACGTGCACAGAAGCATCCTCAGGGGACTGATACCACAGACACAGGGGATGGGGAACACACACACACACAGGCAACCACAGTCACTCCGCAATCCTCAAGATCCTCTCCCTCCAAGACCCCTTCCCTTGCCTCACCTGCAACTCCACCTGATCAGCAGCTCTTCCTCAGTGACCTCGGCCTCTTCCCCTCCAATCCCGCTGATCCAGCATACCGGGGGAAGAGGAAGTCCACCCACACAGAGGGAGTGCCCCTCGCCCCGGATACCCTCCCCCAGGCGCAGGCAGAGTGAGCCCCCCACCCGCAAGTCCCACCGGTCCCGGAAGAGCAAGACCCCGCCACCGCCCTGCAAGTCAACCACCCAGTCTCTCACCTCCATCCCCCAGGCCATCACTCCACAGGTTCCACCGCCACACCCTGCCCCAGGTTCCCCCACACACCGATACCGCATCCCCAAATTGCTTAGGCCCTCCCCCCCTGCCACTTGCTCTTCCACCCCCAAACCAGACGCTCTGCCTGTTTGTGCCACTGGTGTGGAGACCGTGTCCCCCCCTCTGTCCTGCCCAGCTCTTCTGCCCCCCTTCCACTACCTTGGAGTCATGCACTGCGGTGGAGTCCACAACCACCCCGTCTGACTTGGGCACTGCATTGGGGACCCAGTCCACTCCATCTGACCAGCCCACTGCAGTGGTTGCAGCACCAACACCATCTGACTTGAGCCCTGCGGTGGTGCCAGCCCCCCCTGAGTCAGACACCTCCACTGCAGTTGCCGGTGACACTCCTTCACCCACCTCCCCTTCACTGCCTCCTTCTGGCATCCCCTGATCCTGTCCCTGTGGTGCCTGGCCTGCCCCTCGTATGCCCCTCCAAGGGGGATGTCCCCTGTCCGTACCGGTGCAGGCAAGCAATTGTTGACAAGTTGTCACACATCACCCTGTTGGGACTGTATATTTGGACTGGCCATTGGCCTTAGTTTATTTTGGACTTTTGATTTGAGTTGCACACTTGCTGAATAAAGCCTCTTTTTGTTTACTTGTGGTTAATCTTTGGAGGTACATGATGTAGATATGTGGAATCATGCATTTGCTGTTGTAATAGTGTTCAGATCAGGTAAATGAAGTTTTGCTGTGATGGGCTCCATGTGGTCCATGGGATATGTGTCCTAATCTAGTCTGGATCTATAGCATCCTTTGCTGCAGTCTGAGGGTGTAATGTTCAGCATTTGACACAGGGATGTACGTTTAGCATTTGTAGATTACCATCTTTGTCCTACACTGATGCACATCTGGTGGGCTTACCATTGTCCAATGTTCCTAGTACCCTGACTGTGTGCCCGTCTCCAATGGACATGCAGTTTAGCACATCAGATTTGGAGGACTCATCTGTGTACACAGTGCAAGTTGCTTGACACGTGTCTTGGGTGTATGCAGATGACTGACATGACACTCCCGTGCCCAGGCTGATATGAGCAGAGCCTTCAGTGTGTTGTAGTTGTTGACTCACTGACCGAGTGTTCTGCTGACATATTTGAGTCGTGCACAGACAAGGTTTGGCACAGCTGACCTTCCACAGGAGTATAGTGCCCTCATGGCAGTGCGTGATTCCGTGATATAGGCTGTGCCCGTGTTGTGTGTTGTGTAGGCATGTCTGTGCGTGTACCCTTCTCCTTTTCCTACACAGGCTGTGTCCCTACAGATGTTCCTGTTTGTGATGCTTGCTGAGTTGTTCTGTGTTCATCCAGCATCTTGGACCTGGTTTCTCCGGGATGTGGGTGCATGGCAAACTAATGTTAATGAGGTTGTCATCCCTAGTTGTCTTTGTTGTCAGGGCTGGGGATGTGGGCAAACGCAGATGGGACACAGTCAAGATTCCTCTTGGCACTTGTTGGTTACACGAGTAATGTGATTTTCTGTTTGTGTATGCTTTCAGTGATTGTGACACGTTGTGTGTGTGACTGCTGCCACTCCTCAGGGTCAGAGCTGCAATGTTGGAAGTTGTCTATGTGTGTCCTTTGTGGGTCAGCTTGGCTTCTTCATTGGTGTGTGACTATGGCCAGGATCCCATTGTTTGGGGTGGATTTCACGTCATGCCCATGTACGGCATACTGTGCAGTGTGTCAGACATTCACAAGTATTGTTGACTGGCCATGTGTGATGGGTTTCTGCACCTTATTTCCCCCACCACCCCTGGGATTTTCATGGGTGCATGTGCAATGTCAGCAGTCCATGTGAGCTTCACTGCTGCACATTGGTGGAGTTCAAGGTGTGTGGCGTTGAGTGTGTGCAAATGTGAGTTGTTGCATGGCTGGGGCACTACCTCCATGTTGTCCTTGGCTGGCAGTCCATGCTGAGTGCTTTGTGCTTGTATAGGTGTGATGGTAGTTTGTTGCTCAGGACACATGGCTGTGGTTCACAGTGTGGATGACATCTACCTTTGCCATCACAGTGTGATTGTCATGCAGGCTAGTGTCACCACAATGTGGGGTCCCTGGGGGGAGTGCTGTGGTGGTTCTGTCTCTTGCTGTGTTTGTTGCTGTTCCTACAAGCTTGTGTGACATGTGTAATTTGGGCTCCCTCTCATCTCACAATGCATGTTTGCCCACATAGGGGAATCCAATCCCTGAGTTAGTTTTGTATGTGACTGTGTTGACATCTGTGTATTAGTGAATCTGGCCTCCTCATGTGTTGTGTGTTTGCCTGGGGACACTGGCACACAACCCCCCTCACCTGTTGTGTATGATATGCAGTGTGAGTCTGCCTGTTTCTGTTTGTGCATTTGCACCACTGCATTGGCATATCTTTAGTTTGCCATTGGCTGTATGTTGTTTGTTGGCTTTCCCCTGCTGGCCCTGGGACTGCTAGGTCATCAGTCAGCACATTGATCATGGTTAGTATGTCCCATTGCTGCCATGGTATGGTATTTGTTCACATGACATCTACAGTCTCCACAGGATATCTACATTTGTGTGTCCATTGCTGCAGATATGTGGGTCTGCATTATGATGCTCACTTCTGTCATTGTGTTATTTGTGAATGTAGACAATGTGGGGCCCCATGGCTGATGTTTGTGTGCACATGGCTAGAACAATGTGTCATTGGCACTGCACTGCTTGCCTCACACAATCTATGTTGCTATGGGACACAAGCACTACAATGCCACTGTAGTGTTTGGTGTTGTGTGGCCAGGAATAATCCCTGCATTTTTGGTTTAGCAGCTTTTACCAGGACTACACTTACCTTTTGGGCACTGTGGTGATGGGGCTTAGGGCCCCATTGCCACACTGTTCAAAATGTGCTTCAGCTATGGAGCACACACTTACCTTTTGGGCACTGTGGTGATGGGGCTTAGGGCCCCATTGCCACACTGTTCAAAATGTGCTTCAGCTATGGAGCACACACTTACCTTTTGGGCACTGTGGTGATGGGGCTTAGGGCCCCCTTGCCACACTGTTCAAAATGTGCTTCAGCTATGGAGCACACACTTGCCTTTTGGACACTGTGGTGATGGGGCTTAGGGCCCCCTTGCCACACTGTTCAAAATGTGCTTCAGCTATGGAGCACACACTTGCCTTTTGGGCACTGTGGTGATGGGGCTTAGGGCCCCATTGCCACACTGTTCAAAATGTGCTTCTGCTATGGAGCACACACTTGCCTTTTGGGCACTGTGGTGATGGGGCTTAGGGCCCCATTGCCACACTGTTCAAAATGTGCTTCTGCTATGGAGCACACACTTACCTTTTGGGCACTGTGGTGATGGGGCTTTGGGCCACATTGCCACAGTGGTCATGGTCTGCTTGCATTGTGTAGGCCACACACACAATTATGTGTGACACATGTGTTAGGGGGTCACATTGTATGTTCAATGTCATGTTCAGTGTTGTATGCATTTGACACAGACCACACACGCTTGTCATGGTGTTGGGGGTGGGATGTAATTTACAGACAGTCCTTATGTGGGAGTATGCTAATTGTGTCATGCATTACCCGTCCTATGAGTAGGGGTGGTTGTAGTGACAGGCATCCTGCCCCCCATGAGTGGGGATTGTAGTAGTGGTAGGCATCCAGCCCCCCATGAGTGGGGATGGTAGTAGTGGTAGGCATCCAGCCCCCCATGAGTGGGGATGGTAGTAGTGGCAGCCATCCACCCCCCCATGAGTGGGGATGGCAGTAGTGACAGGAATCCAGCCCCCCATGAGTGGGGGTGGTAGTAGTGGTAGGCATCCAGCCCCCCATGAGTGGGGATGGTAGTAGTGGTAGGCATCCAGCCCCCTATGGGTGGGGATGGCAGTAGTGGTAGGCATCCAGTCCCCCATGAGTGGGGATGGTAGTAGTGGCAGCCATCCATCCCCCATGAGTGGGGATGGCAGTAGTGACAGGCATCCAGCCCCCCATGAGTGGGGGTGGTAGTAGTGGTAGGCATCCAGCCCCCATGAGTGGGGATGGTAGTAGTGGCAGCCATCCATCCCCCATGAGTGGGGATGGCAGTAGTGACAGGCATCCAGCCCCCATGAGTGGGGGTGGTAGTAGTGGTAGGCATCCATCCCCCCATGAGTGGGGATGGTAGTAGTGGTAGGCATCCAGCCCCCTATGGGTGGGGATGGCAGTAGTGGTAGGCATCCAGCACCCCATGAGTGGGGATGGTAGTAGTGGCAGCCATCCATCCCCCCATGAGTGGGGATGGCAGTAGTGACAGGCATCCAGCCCCCCATGAGTGGGGGTGGTAGTAGTGGTAGGCATCCAGCCCCCCATGAGTGGGGATGGCAGTAGTGACAGGCATCCAGCCCCCCATGAGTGGGGGTGGTAGTAGTGGTAGGCATCCAGCCCCCATGAGTGGGGATGGTAGTAGTGGTAGGCATCCAGCCCCTATGGGTGGGGATGGCAGTAGTGGTAGGCATTCAGCCCCCCATGAGTGGGGATGGTAGTAGTGGCAGCCATCCATCCCCCATGAATGGGGATGGCAGTAGTGACAGGCATCCAGCCCCCCATGAGTGGGGGTGATAGTAGTGGTAGGCATCCAGCCCCCATGAGTGGGGATGGTAGTAGTGGCAGCCATCCATCCCCCATGAGTGGGGATGGCAGTAGTGACAGGCATCCAGCACCCCATGAGTGGGGATGGCAGTAGTGACAGGCATCCAGCCCCCCATGAGTGGGGGTGGTAGTAGTGGTAGGCATCCAGCCCCCCATGAGTGGGGATGGTAGTAGTGGTAGGCATCCAGCCCCCTATGGGTGGGGATGGCAGTAGTGGTAGGCATCCAGCCCCCCATGAGTGGGGATGGAAGTAGTGGCAGCCATCCATCCCCCATGAGTGGGGATGGCAGTAGTGACAGGCATCCAGCCCCCATGAGTCGGGGTGGTAGTAGTGATAGGCATCCAGCCCCCATGAGTGGGGATGGTAGTAGTGGTAGGCATCCAGCCCCCTATGGGTGGGGATGGCAGTAGTGGTAGGCATCCAGCCCCCCATGAGTGGGGATGGTAGTAGTGGCAGCCATCCAGCCCCCCATGAGTGGGGATGGTAGTAGTGGTAGGCATCCAGCCCCCCATGAGTGGGTATGGTAGTTGTGGTAGGCATCCAGCCCCCCATGAGTGGGGATGGTAGTAGTGGTAGGCATCCAGCCCCCTATGGGTGGGGATGGCAGTATTGGTAGGCATCCTGCCCCCCTTGAGTGGGGGGGGGTGGTGGCAGGCATCTAGCCACCCATGAGTAGGGGTAGTTGTAGGGTGGTGTTGGTGGTAGGCATCCATCCCCATATGGGTGTGTATGGCATTGGTGTTGGCCATCCCACCCCTATGGTTCTGCTGTTGCTTGTGTACGTCATTTGTGCATCCCTATGTGTGTGTGACATATTTCGGGTACGTGTCGTTTGTTTGTGTTGTGGGTGTTTGACTTACCGTCTGCGCCGTACATGTCCGTGCCGGTCCCGGTAATAGATGTAGAGTATTGGTAGGACCTGCGCGATGGGATTCATGGTTGGTTCGTCTCGTTCGGGTTTCTCGTGTCTTTGACTCGTACTCGTCGCTGGCTTGTTCGTCTCGTCGCCGTGGATCGTCTTGTGGCGCGAATCGGAGCTTATGTGCAGCTCTCCCGGATGCTCAAACGTGCCGTACATAGCGACGAGTTCGGCGCGTACGGGAGACGCATCGTACTAGTCTGGCCGGAAGGTGCTGTGTATTTGGTTCCGTGCGACTCGATTCAGCGTTTACGGATCCGGCTCGGGCGGGGAACAGGAGCTGGAATGGGTAAGTACGGCTCGCTCGGAATCTGGGCTGTTATACGCATCGTACTTGTTCGTTCGGTAGAGTGTTCGAGTCGGTCGGAAAACACGCGTTCGGCTCGTATTTTTTCCGGACGAATACTGTTAGGTGCGCTTCCGGCCGACATCGGAATCGACCCCAGAGTGTTCAGACATGGTTTCATAGAGAAGTCCATTGGAGAAATGACAAACGTTCTTCAGCCTTTTCTGGTCTTTCTAAAGTAAGATATGAAGAAACGAAAGAGCACCTACAAATACAACAAAGTATGTAATATTTTACTTCCAATTGGTGTTCCTGACTTCCAACAGCTCTGTGCTATGTCTAGTGAAAACTGGGTTTATTTTGAAAGATATGTTATCATTCTAGCCCCGAGATTTACAAAATGGATTGGCTGACTAAAACATCACAAATGTAAAGTTGTAGAATGTAGGTTTTTTAAATATAATGCTTTTGGATTTCATTACTTTCAGAGAGAGGCCATTACTTCCAAAGTATGCTCACATGTGGAACTTATTCTCTCTTGCATATGTAAATTGTCTTGGAGTTACTTAGGAACCCCGCCACCTTTATGAAAAGCTAAATATGCTTTTCATAAACCTTGGCACACATTTCAAATCTTCCCAAGATATGTTTTTATTTTCATAAGTGTAATTAAACTCACTTTTAACATGAACCTGCATTCAATCTTAAATTTTATTCCGTGGTATAGGTGTGTTGCAGAAAGATTCTGTCATCATCTACTCATTTCAATATTGGGCAGCTCCACACTATTCACGTGGCTTAAAACGACTGCCATAATTTATGTCTGATATGATAATGCTCTTATACAGCACGTAACTGCTACTGCTAGAACATGCTTAGTTCTGCAAAGGTTAAGGGACACCTGTTTTGAGAAAACAATAGCTAATATTTGCAGCACTTTGGCACGGCACACATTCTTTGGCTTAACACTGAAGATAAGGAAAAGTGGTAGACATAGTTTCAAAAGATTTTATGTGACTTCATCCTTGTATTCTCTAGCTAAGCGTGTTGTCCCTCTGTTTCTCCTATCAGGTAAGAAGTATAGAAAGGAAGTGACATGTTTTATTATGTTGCAGCGCTCATCGAAAGCCCAGTTTGCCAATTCAAGAATAGTTGCACATACTACAAAAGGGAGATACACCACAATGCTTCCTGCCATTTAGTATGGTTGCCATTAGAGCCTGTTGGCATTTGGAGAATACTCCATTGGATCTCAACAGCTCTTGCCACCACTAGGGAAGTTCAGTGGTGGGTAGGACTCATTTTAATTGACATATACTCCATGAAAATAATTACCACACCACTGTACCACCACCTCTGCATATCTAACAATCACCATGGCAGTGTCAATGAAAGAGCAAAAACTGTCTAGAATTATCCCAAAAAATTCTATTGGAGGGCTGGGCAAAGGGTTCAGAGTCGATTCTGTTACCTTTTTTGCCCAATTAATTAATTTTTACCCAGTGGCTGAGCATAGGAAGGTTCCTTCATAAAATCCCACTAAATTAAGATAAATCTTTATGGTGGGGTAGAAAGATTTTATATCCTCTTGGGTATGTGGTACACTTTGCATAATGCGACTCGAATGTCTACATGTAAAGGCTACTTTCAAAAGCATGGGAATGGGAAAAGCAAGCTGATTGAAGCGATGGCCTGTCCATTAAACCGGAAGTATCAATATAATGGTGGCACTAACATGTACAGAGACAACCAAGAGGGATACAGACAATGGATACTTTATCCACATGTAGTAGATTGCTTATGATCTTGTAGAGCTTACTGAGATTTACTAAATTGTATAATGTTGTCCAAATAGCCCCTCACTTTAACTGAAGATCTCCCAACATCAGAGCTGCATAAGACGTAAGGTGGAAGATGCACTGCTGGTTAAGCATTATGTGGCAGTAGGACACACCAAAGATGACATTAAATGACGAGGGCTGGAGATGATGAAACTTGATTGGAGAATGTGTAACATCACTGCAATACTTTCCATCAAGGAATGTAAATGGACAGGCTGCCTGCAGTCCACCATGAAGAGACTTTATGAATTTTATGAACGATGAAGTATTGCAGCTCTCAATGTAGAATGTAGCTCAATAACATGTATGTAACACACAGCTGTTCTCGATGTACATGCGAACATGTTATTTCCATTATTGCCCACATGCTTGGTCCTGATGTATTAGCCCTATTAGCTTTTATCCATGATCAAGACACATTCCCTATTCTCAATAATTAGTAGTTGAAGCCTAGTTGGAATGATGGAATGGTTCAACATGATGACGTTAGTCATTATTAATGTTAGATGATATTTGACATCTCCTTAACATTATTTTACACTAACATCTGATAGGTGCTAATGAACATATTAGGCTTCTCAGTTTAGTTTATACATTTTCAGTGAGTTTCCTTTTAACCTAATGTGTGATATACTCCTGCCCCCTGAATATACAGACCTAGGAAAGGGTAAAACACCTTTACAACGTGGCCACGCGTCATTGCAGGTGAGGGGTCTAGCCTTTCATCCCTGACCAAGTCTTGAATTGGGGTGCCCCGCGTGGGATCATCTTCTTGCTGTCAGCAATTCTTCCGTTCAAATGCCACTAGATGCAAGGTATCCGCTAAGGTGCCATGTAGCAAATGCTCATTTTTAATCCAGGAAGAAGAGGATTTATATAATTGGTACTTTGAAAGTAATGTTACAGTAAATACAACTGTTGTAGCAAACATTTTTGTTGCACATGAAGTTAAGGGTTGTGAAATTCAATATGGCAATTATTTCGAAATCTTTTATTAGCCAAATGCGATACATACGTGAGGGCGGGGTAGGTAATGCCCCGTTAGTGACAGCATTGCTTTGAACGCTGTTCTTGTGCTGAGTGATGGACCATATTATACCTATGCATTCACTACGGGGAAGTAGAGGCAGTCAATTGAGTAATTTTTTCTACTACAGATAATGGTGAGCATTGTTACTCACAGCCAATTCTATCCTGATGTATTTCAGTGAAAATTGAATATGATGATTTGGAACTTGGTTCAAACGTCTTTACAGACTGAGCGTTCGGTTCGTACGTGAGTCACTTATGCTCTATTACCTCTTCGTCCGTCTTCCTCGTCCAATCCTTACTTCATGCATAGTCGTTGACTAAGTCCAGCCCAAAAAAACCCACATCCTGTTTTTTTCTTCAGTGCAACAGAGTTGACGCCTTCCCATCCAGAGGTGAGAGTATATTTTCTAGTAATCATACAATTAGCGTTTTTTGCTGTATTAATTCTCTCTCTTTAGTCTTTCGAGTTCTGCTATAGTGACTTATATTTTAATAAGGTTGGTCTGACCGACTGCTAGGCAGTTGGGACTGATTTCTCAATGTATTAAAGACTCGCTGAGTTGGATCTTATCAGTATGGGGGCTACCAATTTTGATATTTTTGATCCTGCATATCTGTGTATGGTTTCAGAAATAATAGACATTGAGCACGCACTGTATTATCCAGAGCCTCAATTGCTTGGCCTTAGGATGGCCACCTTGCTTCCTCTTGCAAGAAACAACATTTTTTTCCTAGGTAAGGGAGGCAAACAGGAAGCGTTTGGCTTCAATGCTCCCCGCCGTATTGGAATGTGAGAGCTTCCATGCCTTCAGAGAGACTGGCTCCCTCTAACATCATTTCCAGTATGGATGTCCAATAACAGATGATGATTTCCTCTGTTATGGAAGCTGCAATAATGGCCACAGAGGTCCCCTTACTCCCACCATTGACTATGATGATGAGGATATTAAGGGGGCTTAATTCAGGGATCTCATCTTATGGATGTCCTGCGGCACCTAAGAGACAATCTGGGGTTCTCTCCTAATGTACATATAACACATGAGAATTATTTAGCACAATCCCAGCATTTGGATCCTGAATCATTGCTCTTATGTAGCGCTGTTAGGTGAGTGTTAACACACAAGTGGAAGACTTAGGGAAACACTCATTCCCAGATTCCTCATGAAAAGATATCCCCTGGAATATTGTATTGAGGAATTTCCTGCTAATGTGAGAGTGGCCAATTTAATAGTGGTTCTTTCCTCTCAGGCATAGGCTGACTCGGAAGATGCCCTTTCTTCTGACCCTCTGGATAATAAAATTGAGGTTGCCTCCAAGAGGACATATTCAGTCTCTAATTTTGTGGTGAAGGCCAAGGCTTACACCACGTACACAGTTTAGTTCCTCCCTAGGGATTTTCAAACATTAGCAAACCAGATCAATGAGTGAGGTGACTGTTCAATTATTTTCTCTACCATTGAACAACAGCTACATTTTCTATTGGCTATCTCCTTTAAAAAACTGTGCCCCAGCTGCAGGATCTGGAGCTGCTATTGCAGTGCGTAGGCACATCTCAATGTGCTTGTGAAGACCTGCTGCATCCCTTAAAGCTGTGTTGATGAAGCTCCCCTGTTCAGGGTCTAAAGTTTTCAGCCAAGAACTCAAACACCTTGTAAAGAAGGATAATAAGTTATTCATGCCTTCAAGGTCCATTGGAAGGGGTGTGGCTTCGGTTATAGAAGGCCTTTTGGCACATGGTCTTGCAAAGAAGTTAGTCAACTCTTTCCAGGCTGTGTTCAAGGCAGGGGCACAGCAGAAGTGGACAAAACAACCTCAAATTCATCAACCCATCTTGCCCGTTGCCACAAAAAAGAATGACTAAGCTCTTGTTACGCCTATAGGGGAAGGCTTCTTTTATTCCAAGACATTTGGCACTCCACAGAAATGGAAGCCTGGGCTCTGCAGACATCCCTTCTCGACATATGCACTGACCGTCTTTTGACGGACTCCTCTACTACAGTACCCAATTCGTAGAGCAAGTCTTCTTCAGCGAATCTTGCTTCTTTTAGACAAGGATGCCAAAATTGAAGTTCCTCAGGAAGAAAGAGGCCTAGAATATTGATTGATTGTCTTCCTTCTACAGAAGGCTACAGGGGACTTAAGGCAAGTCCTCGACATGAAAGGGGTAAACAAGCTTATACCTCATCAAGCCTTCAAAATGGTCTCACTCCAGGTCATAATGCTGCACATCAAGAAAGGAAACTTTCTGTGCTCCGTCAATATGCTACATATCACTATCTATCCCAATTCTCAAAGATTTCTCTGATTTGCAGAGAATGGGAGCTACTGCCAATTCCTGGTGTTACCCTTTGGCCTCTCATCAGCCCCCATAGTATTAACCAATTTGCTTGCTCCATTGGTTGGGTTTTTACATATTTCTAGTTTTCAGGTTCGTCTGTATTTGGATGATTGGCTAATTGCATATTCTTATTTTTCTAAGGTGGGGGAAGACAATTCACCAGGTCTGGAAGGTGTTTCAGGATCACAGTTTACTGCTGAATCTAGAGAAATCCCATCTAACACCTACTCATATGCTCCAGCTCATTGGTGTCCTGTTTCAACCAGACGTGGGACAAGTAATCCTCACTCAAGAAAAAAAGTGGGAATTGGCCACTCATCGCCAATATCTATTGGTCAAAGACTCAGTTTCAGCAAGAACCTGGCTCAGGAGTCAGGGGGAGATGATCTCATCCTTGTGCATCATTTCCTAGAGCGCCTCCATCATTATCTACTGATCAACCATCTTCTCCTATTTTAGGACATGATTTGGGGGACTACGATGTCCTGATTGCTGTGACCTCTGAGATTAGGGAGCAGCTCCAGTAGTTCCTGAATCAGTCAAACTTGAACAATGGTTATTTGTTAAGTTCTCCTCCTATTCTCATGATCACAACTAATGCCAGTAAGAAAGTTAGGGGAGTAAAACTAAAGAATCAGAAGGCTCAAGAAAGTGATTTCCTCATCAAGTGACCCAGTCTTCCAATTGGGGGGAATTGGCAGCAGTTCTTAGAGCTTCATTTCTCATATTCATAAGCTCAAAAGTGGCTTATATTTAGACAAACAACCAGGTAGTCAGGCCGTATGTAAAGGGGGAATTGAATCACCAGCTCTAGCACTACTTTCTCAGAAGATTTTCCTTTGAGCGGAGGAGAATCTTCTCTCTCTCACTGCAATCTGTCTTCTGTGGAAGGAGGGTGGGCCTGCAGATCTACCAAGTCTCCAGTAACCATCCCCAGTGGCCCTATGACTGTGGCTTTTCTTGTTTCTCCAGATTTGCATGATGTTCAGGAAGTCATGGCTGGACCTTATTACCATGGAGGAGAATGCTCTCCTCCCAATGCGTCTCTTCTCTAGTTCCATCATGCAGAGTATGTGCCACTGATGGGTTCACCTTTCAATGGCCGGCAGGTGTCTTTTATTGCTCTCCCCTGTTCCAATTGATCCCAAGGGTAGTAGTAAGATCCACAAGGATCTGGCAGAAGTGCTTCTTGTGGTCCCCAGGTGGTCCAGGAGACCCTAGTTCCAATCCTCCTCCAGATGTTTTTCTCACCCCACTACATCAGTCTCATATGAAACATCCTTGCCTACCCCTTTCATCAGTAAAGCATCTGAATCTGCGGGTCTGGCATGTGAAATGTTAAGGTTATACGTCTGGTCTGCTCTAGTGATTTCACAAAGACAATACAACTGTCAATACTTAACTCAAACCTCAGATCTTATAGCAGACACTAAAGGAACTTTAAAATGGTGGGTGTGCTGTGCCCCTAAAATCTTCAGCTCTATACGGTGCCAAGGAGCAGGGTGGATTGGGGATGGTGTTAACCTTGGATCACAAGGCATTATGTTCCAGAGACAAGGTTCAACACAGGATTTCAAAATACAGTCAAATAAAGGATTGACTCAAAGAGTAACATTTATAGTGGAATTTAGAAAAACCATGAGAGTTTATTACGACATTCAAAATGGTACAATACAGAAATAGTACAGTGCAGATGCAGCAAATCTCATATAACTGCATTGCCATAAAGACTCTCAGTAACAAAAACAAATGCAGAAAAATAGGCAAAATCAATAGTGGACTGAGGGGCATATTTACAAGTCCCAATCGCTACCACAACGTCACTTTCAGTGACGTTGTGATGGCGATAGGGGCCTTGTCACAAGGCACATAGGGACATTGTCGTTTTCACTAAGTTAGCATGATCACGTCCCAGCTTGCCTGCTGCTTTTGCGCACATTACTATACATCTTTATTTTTGCAATAATTTTAAAGACTGCTTTCACATGAGAACTCATTGCTGGGTTTACTCTCTGCATGTTCCTGGGATTTTGACTGAACATTATGTGCAAGGTCGAACAACAATGCCCCTTGTTATTTTGTTCTGGCCAGACCTCAGCCCTTAGACACAACATACCGATGCAGCTGTTGTTTGGACAGCGTACTTGGGTTTTTAGTGGGGTACACGAATAGGTGACACACACTTGGAGAGGGACCTTTTGTTGTGGCCGGGAATCCTCAGGATCGTACATTGCTAGTATGGTCCACCTCTCGACACCACCACGGTCTGAACGTATATACACAGACTCCGTGGAGGGATCAAGTGGGGGAAGGGGAGGAAGGGGACAGCAGGGAGGGAGACCTAGAAAGACAGTAAAACAAGTATAAACCAATAGGGAAAACCATACAGTTCATGCCTATCCTACCCTGACCCCTTTTTTAAGGATACACAGTAATTCTAAGAGGAGTACCTGTAAAGAAAGAAAACCTTCTCTTCTTATTCTTCGAGTTTTAAATGGTCTGTCAGAGTCTGCAGCTAAATCTGGTGAGAGAATACCCTTATCAGTAGTTGCTCAATACCATGTCACATCTAATAGAAGTTGTACACAGGATTCCTCTATATACCCTATGAACAATCCTGGAGGCTAAGACAGGGGTGCGGAAGAGCCTTCCTCTTGCTCACTCTCAATACCCCTGCTACTGGACACATAAGGAAACCAACATGACTCCAAGCAATAGTGAACAAAAACCAGCAACAACAGGAAAACAAATCCGACCTTCAGACCCAATGCGTATTGGGTAATGCTTAGTTCAAAGAGGCACCTTCTTACGTAAGGAATTATCAATGGAGTGTCTCTATCCTTTAACCTTCAAGGATAGTTCCCCTTCTTACTAGGCACGTATTGATTAGATGCCCCAACAAACAATATTAAAGTAAAACCGCCAATTGCTCCTGGCGTTGAATAGTGTAATGGTTCTTCCGCAAAAACATGAAACAAATAAACGCCTTCCCTGCAAGAACCGATGGCGGTTCGCCAACAGGGAAAAGCGTGTGTGGGCTAGTCTGCCCCTCGCAAACCAGAAGTAACGTTTTCCTTGCAAGAGCCGATGGCGGCTCGCCAACAGGGAAAATATGGCAGACTGGCTTGCCCCCTCCAACTCAGGAAATGATAACTAAACAAACAAACAAGGGAGACCCGGATGAACCGCGCGGGTCTCTCCCTCAGTGTGTGCCTGAAATAGGGCTCCGTGTGAGAAGTTTGCTCCGCAAGGAACCGGCAATGGTTCCGCCAATGGAGCAAACAAAAGAGCAGCGCGGATCCCCACAACTGCCACCACAAGGAAATGAGCGTGGCACTGCAACCCCAAAACGAAGGAACAAAGTGTCGGTGCGCGAAGCACCTTTACCATCCTCCTTCTCCGCAGTGACTCTCCTCAAGGAACAAAGTAAATGGCAGCGTACAGCTGCCCTGGAAATGTTTATCACTAGAAACGCCTCACGTGCGTTATGACGTCACCAACGTCCTAACGCCGAGGCTCATGGGAAATGTAGTTTTCTCGGGCGGCTAAGTTCTGTTAGCGCGCCGCGTCAGTGTTCTCCTGGTGCCCTTCTGGTGGGCTGCAACACCTTTCCAGGGAGAAGAGTGAGACAGCACCTATGATGTAGATCTACAATCTAGAGGCTAAGGTATGGGGTCTGCTGATAATGCCCAGAGATCTTCTATTATATAATAATACTTCTTCCTAGCAAGGGGAGGGAGGTTAGACACTATAGTCTTTTCTCCATTGTCTTTCTATAATGACATCTCCCTTCATGATATATGGACTAGCTGCTATGCTGACTCTATTTGTACTATGCATTTTCCTGCTTTTTGTGGCATGTATACTGCATGTTAGGGCACGTTAGTTAAAATAAATATTTTAAGCTGTTTTGTGTCTCTGTCAGATCTTATTGTGGACAAGTACAAGAGTGCGAGCGAAATGGTGTGTCTTGTTACCGCGATTCCTGAGAGATCTGGAAGTGTTGTGTTCTGGGGTGTCTAATCACTTGTTTCTCTGGGTGTGAGTAGGAGAACAAGTGAGACACTATAGCTAGTCGGTCCTGGTTTCGTGGGTACTAAGGTGGTAGGAAGACTCAGTCCCTATACACCAAGGTCCAATACTCCTGCACATAGTTCTGTATTGTGCAGAATCCCTGCAACATGGCACCACCAACGTTTGGTCTGGTACTTACTCATGAGACCCTTGAGTAGCACTTGTGCTTGTCCACAATTCCCTCACACCAGTTTCCGGAGACATCCCTGGTGTGAGGGTTTAGCCTCCTATATTTATGTTTTATAGGTTTTTCAAGTTGGAAATTTAAAGTTTTTTTTACTCTTTCTTGACCCGATTTGGCGCTACCGTTCTCTTGGTTTGTCCTTTTCTTCTTTCATTATGGCGATCGCTATTCCGGGACCTACCTGCGCAGCGGTTATGGCATTCCTAACTCAACGTGGAGTCCCCAATGCTGGGGCGTCCTTTATCTTTGTTGTCGAAGCGGACGCAGCTCACCGCTTCAAGGTTTTTTACTCTTGGGTTATATTTCCGGCAGTGGACGGAAATGATAATTGTTTTCATGAATATACAGGAGCCGCAGTGCCGCGGGCTTATTGCCCTTATGCATTACTTGAAGTTTCGTTGACAGCCTGGGAGCATACCATCTGGTTTGATGGCGCCCTTCCTCACCCTGTTTCCGTGGTCCATTTAGGCCCCCTATCTGTCAACGAAGCCACTTGGCCTGTGTTGGCGGGTTTTACACCACATCCAAATTATCTACATGTTACACACGTAGAGCTACGTCAGCTACATACATCATTGATTCATATAAACAGAAGTGTCATACAGTTAATGTCGCATGCAATTCAAGTGGCTTCGGCTGGAGCTGCGCCTCCTCCACCTGGACACGGTGGTGGTCTTGTCATAAGCCCTGTCATTGTTAATTCAGTGATGAGCAAACGTCCTCAGAATAGAGATGATTTACCATATTGGCTTGCAGAAAAATTTGAGCAACTCAAGGCTGTTTTTTCTCAAACTTCTCCTGTTGAGAAGCACAGGATACTTACAATGAGTTTACCGAGTGGTATTATTACCGCTTTAGCTGATTGCACCACCTGGGGGACAGTGTTTGCTTCAGTGTATACACTGTGCTTTGGCACCCCCTCCATGAGCATTCCACCAAGTGTTCTAAAGAAGGTAGAGGATGAACACAGGGCTGGTCCAGCCCTGGAATTGGGGATGAAATTGGTGGGAATGTTCCCTATAGTCGCCGATATGATTCTGGCCAACATCAAAGGTGAAGCAGTTTGCTTACAAATGCACCAACGCCTATTGGCTGTGGCGGACGTAGACCGGCAGCGGCAGTTGCCGGTTATTTTTGCGGAGGTGTACACCTCATTGGGATGCAATAGTTTGGGAGTAAGACCTTTTACTCGGGTACAAAACAAGGGAGGTGTACACCTCTTTGGGACGCAATAGTTTGGGAGTAAGACCTTTTACTCAGGTACAAAACAAGCTCCCTCCTTAAAAGGAGGGATGCCCAGTCTTTCCTAATAAGGCTTGGAATAAAAATCAGTGGCAGCAACAACAGAAGCCCGGTTCTCATGCAGGTTCGCCTCCACCTGACGCTTCTGAACGTAGATATGGTTTGCATGACCGCTCTAAAATTAAGACACCTGAGAGGTTCCAGGTTCCTGATCCTCGTTCTCCTCGTTCCTTTCAGGAATCATCGGAACAACAATTCGTCGGAGGAGGGCATCAGGATAGCAGGTAAGGCGAGTCTACGCAAGCTAGACGTGACCCGCAGCCCCAGTTTGATGTAAAAGTCAAGCAGGGGGAACCACCTCAATATTGTGCCCCATTTCAGAAGAAGAAAGTTGACGCTTTGACTGCAAAGTATGCCTCAGATGGTGAGAACCCTGCTTCTCAACAGGAGCTGGGTGGTAACACTCCTGGACAGCGCAGTGTAGGTTACCATAGTGCGGCAGACACTCCACCAGCGTCTGGAGGCGAAAGCAACTGACACTTTTATTACAGTAGAGACAGCTGATACTCGAGTCGCTCCTCCAGATAGACTTTACGAAGTGACCCTCCAAATTGAAGGTGATATTAAACGCCCAGTTAAGGCAGTGTTTCGGGAAAACCTCACTTCTTCTTATGATATTTTATTGGCGGAGGTTGATTGGCTTCCCCTTTTTGTCTTAGCTTCCTCTAGAGGGGAAGATGTTATTCTACCCATTTTTTCACAATATGTTCCTGATGACGATAAAATGGCTTATGCCTCCAAGTGGGCTTTAGCCTTAGCACCAGCGTTATATCGCAATCAGGCTGGTTGGGACCAGGATTCCCCGTTTCATGTGATTCCTTTGCTTTCTACACCGCAGCCCCAACCACAGTATCCAATTAAACGAGATGCAAAAGCGTCCGTAAGTGAAATCTTGATCCAATTGGAATATCAGGGTGTGATTGAACCCTGTGTTTCATCAATGAATAATCCACTTTTTCCTATATTGAAAGCAGACGGTTCATATCGAATAGTTATAGATTACAGACATTTAAACAATCACGTTCGTACTTTTGCGGTTCAGAACATACATACCTCTGCGTTAGTGAATAACATTGTTCGCAAAAAATATAAAACCACCTTGGATATTTCCAATGGATTTTTCAGTCACTCTTTGGCTCCTGAGAGCCGTTATGTGATTGCATTCAGTGCGTTGGGCAATCAGCGCCGATATGCGAGCTTGCCTATGGGATATAAGAATAGCCCTGGTGTATCTGTGGCACGCAGTGTCCCTTTTGCATGAGGTCGACCCTGATGCCTTCTCATACGTCGATGAGATATACTTGACGGATGATGAATTACAGCTGCATCTCTTGCGTGTGGACTGCATTATCACACATTTTGCAAATTTTGATTACAAATTAAATTTTGCTAAGTCTCACATCGCCTCCTTTGCAGTTCTTTTTCTTGGTTACAAACTCAATAATGAAGGTAGGGGGTTGTCCCCCCACTTTCTGGAGAAATGTGCACAATTGCAGCCTCCATCTACACTTAAAAAATTGCAATCTTTGCTGGGTTTTCTGAATTTTGGCAGGACTTCCATTCCTGATTATGCTCAGCGTATCAAACCGCTCTACGTGTTGAAACAACCCTCTTTTTCATCTTCCAGTTGGCTTCCGGAACATACTACAATTCTTCGGTCTCTGCAGTCTGATCTGCTTGCGACCCACTTCTTGTTAACATGAGACAATTCTACAAATTTGGTCAAAAGGATTGTACCAGGCGCGTTAGGCTTTACATACGTAACGTTCAATGAGGGGGACACAGTCCCCATGGCTTATAAATCGCATTTGTTTACTCCTGCTGAGATGCATTTCTCTTCTACAGAATTCTTTTTGACAGCTGTCCAGATGGCGATTCTTAAGGAACGCTCTCTGGCTGAAGGTAAACACATTTTCTTGGTCTCGCCGGTACCTGCTTTAGAAGCAGTTACAAAGGCTAGTGTCCCAAATTCTAAAGCCTTGCATCCGCGGTGGATACAATGGGCTAGTTCTTTGACGTCGGCTGATGTCAACTTTATCTTTCATCCTTCTTTACTGATGCTGGAGTTTTTACAATATGAACATGTTCATCCTCCTTCTTTATCGTTACTCCCACTTGATCAGTACAAATACATTATTTACACTGATGGTTCTGCGCTGCCCGCCATTGGGTCTAAGCATGCTTATTCTGTTGCCTGCGCAATTGTGGTGGGTAAGATTGTTTGGTGGGGATTTTAAATCCTCCCTGGTGCACACACAGTCTCTAGGAGATTGCACGGCTCAATTGGCAGAGCTGCGTGCTTTGGTTTTAGCTCTGGACTTTGCTGACCCCGAGGTTCCTACACTTGTAGTGTGCGATTCTTTTTACGGTGTACAATCCTTCAATGACAACTTGTTCTTCTGGACACAAAATGATTTTCGTGATTTTAAAGGTAGCGCTATTAAGCATAAAACGCTTTGGGTTAAAGTGGCCGCTTTTAAGGAGCGCTTGCCACTCACACATGTTATCCATACTTTGGGCCATCAACGTGGAGGAGCACACGCTGTTGGTAATTCGCTGGCTGATGAGGCAGCCAAATCAGCAGTTGCCACTTGTTCCGTAGCAGCAGTCACTAGGTCTATGACTAAAATTGATGATGATATTCTGGCAGCGATAGGGAGGGAACTGAGTTTCCCCAAGGTTTCCCTTCACGTTATTCATATCACTTGTCTTCCAATCAAGTCCCATTTGCAACTATTCCATCCGTTGGGGATTGACTGATTCCCAACAAGGACCGCAGACTTTCTTTGATCATTGCCGCTCATGAAGGCATGGCTTCTGCCCATGCTGGAGTAACTGCGACAATTTCACTTTTACAGCATCGTTTCTGGTGGCGTGGCTTATATCAACAGGCACGTAAATATGTTCTTTCGTGTGACATTTGTCAACAAATGTAGCCTTCTACTGTTGCATGTCCACCCCACACTCAACTTTACATCTCTAATCAGCCATTTGGCTGCATTTATCTTGATCACTGCGGTCATTTGATGTCTGACACTGCTTTTAAACACATTTTGATTGCAGTGGATTCGTGCCCTAGATTCCTTTGGGTTTGGCCGCAACGCAGTGCTGATGCTCAAACTGTCATTAAAGATTTGGGTGTCTTTGTCGGAACATTTGCCTGTGGCACCTTCTATTCTGACCAAGGTCCTGCATTTGCCTCTAAAGCTTACCGGGATGTGATGAAGTCTCTGGGGGTGCTGGTGCAATTTTCGTCTCCATATCGGCCTGAGGGCAATTGTGTTGTGGAACCGATGAACCTTGACTTAAAGCAATCTTTGACAGCGAGAGTCTTAGGTACTGGCAGAGGTTGACTGACTCATCTCTATGGAGTCCAACGTGCACTAAATAATCTCCCTAGATGATTTCTGGGTGGGCGGACCCCATACGAAATGCTCTTTGGCATTAAAATGTTTGTACCAGACCTTGATGGTTTAGACGTTGTGGCGGCTGCCGCAACCTTTGACGTAGATAACCATTGTGCTATGTTACAGGAACTACAACAAGCTTGTGATTCACAAGCGAAAGCCCATTTGCCCTCTTCCGCAGATCCAGCAGTGCTGATTCCTGTTTCTGGCTGGCCTCCTAAAGTTGGAGATCTGGTCCGTGAAAAGGTGGAAAACAAAAAAGAATTTGGTCTATCATACCGTGCACCGGTCAGAGTCCTTGGTTTGAAAGGCACCCGTACTGTGATCCTGCCTCCTTTGCCTGGCCGTAAGGAAAATCGTTACATTTCCATCGAACATGTCAAGCTACACCATATGGCGGATACTGAATAGTATGCCTCCAAGCATTCCACGCCGAGATCTTTCATTGAATCCAATGGCTTCTGTTTCTTCGACTACTCCCCAGCGAATGGAGGGGGAGATGGAAACTTCAATTTATTTATTACCTGTTTTTACTTCCACAACTGCGGATATTGAGTATGCTTCTCGTCCAGTTGAGGTATAATTGACATTCCTGAGAGTACCAAACCTGCCACATCCCTCGCGACACATCCCTCGTGGTGTCAGTGGGGTCCTGTGGTTATTACATGGACAGTACTAGCTTTTCCTCTGACACCTTTTCCTCATCATCTTCTGTGGCAGAGCCCCCTTTGCGTACCAGTCTTTTCATCTCCTGGTTCAAAAAGACTTACTTGGTCCCGCCTTGCACATATATCTGGATGGTGCTTACAATTATATTCCTTTTCATGTGGATTGGGTTCGTGACTGCGTTTTTCCTCTTGATTAATGGCCATTATTTACCTGAACGCTCTGCTGTGAACTTTGTTGAAGGAGTTCTGGCCCCTCATACGTCATCCCATATAATAAGAGACCAAGCCTTTGTCAATATACCGGCATTCCCTGTTGTTGATGGCATTGTTTGGGATAAAGTATCATACGATATCCATGGCCCGGACGAAATTTTGAACATTCCATACTTTTTCTGTGTTTCCTTAGGAGATGTTGTTTTGCCCGATATACATTCTGATGACTGGGATGTTCATGCCGTTCATTCATTGTTCTCTGATTTAAAATATTATGCTGCTTTTGACTCTGAAGATTTGTATTTGAATTTGGCAAATTAAGCAGATTTATTCTGTTATCAACATTATGGCCATCATTTTCTACACAAGACCAAAACCTAGAGACCATTTTTTAATTAGACCCAGTGGGAGCATTGCCCAACACCCTTACAGGGAAGTTCGAAGACCCAACAAAGTAAATTTATGTACTTTTCTGGTTACAATCTGTCAGACCCACAGTCCTATTTTTATAAATTGAAGATGAAGTACTAAACTAAATTTTTGTTGACACTCACTAAATTAGTTTACTTTATGTCCTTCAAGAATGATTTGTCCGTGAAGGATTATGAGCATTGGAAGGACACAATTGATTTAAAATCCATTTGGGGTACTAGAGATTGGCAAGTGCAGGGCACTGAAGCTTTGCATCATGCATGTCTGATACCGTTACAAGTTTTATTTTTGAATGATACGGTACAACAGACTACTTGTTTTGGTTTAGCCACAGCCAAAAATCTAAATATTCCCTCCATTCCATTACTGGCTCCATATGATACATGGCAAACACACACTAACTATACAATTGAAGATTTAGCTGTCATTATTCAGAATGGCACACTCAACTCTTTCAATATTGACCCCTTGGGATGGTTACTGTGGCCAACGAGCTCCAATGTAGGCCACTTGCGTTTTCTGAATACACAAAAGGGTTTACACAGAGTAGACCTGATCCATGTTTCCCACATTCCCATACAGTTACCACATATTCAGTAGGTAAATTGTGTCAGCAATGGTTGGAACATTCCACACTGTCGTCTGTGAAACAACACCTTTCTCTTTTGTCAGGTGACATCAATCTTGCCGATTTCTTTTAGGTCCAAAGTCCCCGTGCACAATACGTTTTATTTATTCAGCGTATAATGAATTTTGGAAACTGTTGCAGATGGAAGCTGCGGTGCGCCTGTGCCAAATTGATCAGGCTAGTTTAGAAAAAGTTCCTACAGTTGTCGATAACAGCATTAATACACTGTCTTACCATATATATACTTTGGATAATATCGTATCATCTGTCATTGACATTGTTCAACATTTTGGGGCCGATTCCGATCTCGGTCGGAGGCGCACCCAACACCATTCGGTCGGGAAAAAAGCCATGCGAAAGCCTGTTTCCCGACCGATCCGTACAGCACACCGAACGAGTAAGTACGATGCGCACAACAGCAAAGAATCCGGCCGAGCCGTACTCACCCAAACCAGGTCCTGTTCCCCGACCGAGGCGAATCCGGAAACGCCGAATCGAGTCGCACGGAAGGTAAAATGCAGCTCCGTCCGGCCGAACGAGTACGATGCGCTTTCCGTACGCGCCGAACCCGTCGCTACGCACGGCACGTCAAAGCATCCGGGAGAGGCGCACATAAGCTCCGATTCGCGCCACAACACGATCCACGGCTCCGAGACGAACACGGCAGCGACGAGGACGACGCGAAGCGACGAGGACGAGGCGAAGCGACGAGGACGACGCGAAGCAACGAGAAGGACGAACGACACGAACCAACCATGAATCCCTTCGTCCCGATCATACCAATATTCTACATTTACTACCGGAACAGGCACGGACGCGTACGGCGCAGAAGGTAAGCCAGACACCAACCACAAAACACATACAACACGTACACGACACATCACACACACACAGAGGGATGCAGAATATACTTACACCAGCAACGTTAGCACCATAGGGGCGGGATGCCCATCACCAATGCCACATATGCACACAGGGGCCTGAATGCGCACCACCACCACTACCCAGGGGGGGCTGGATGCCTACCACTACTACCACCCTCACCCAGGGGGGGCTGGATGCCTACCACCACCCTTAGCCAGGGGGGGCTGGATGCCTACCACCACTACCACCCTCACCCAGGGGGGGCAGGATGTCTACCACTACTACCACCCTTAGCCAGGGGGGGCTGGATGCCTACCACTACTACCACCCTTAGCCAGGGGGGGCTGGATGCCTACCACTACTACCACCCTGAGCAAGGGGGGGCTGGTTGCCTACCACTACTACCACCCTCACCCAGGGGGGCTGGATGCCTACCACTACTGCCACCCTTAGCCAGGGGGCTGGATGCCTACCACTACTACCACCCTCACCCAGGGGGGCTGGATGCCTACCACTACTACCACCCTTAGCCAGGGGGGCAGGATGCCTACCACTACTACCACCCACACCCAGGGGGCTGGATGCCTACCACTACTACCACCCTTAGCCAGGGGGGCAGGATGCCTACCACTACTACCACCCTCACCCAGGGGGGCAGGATGCCTACCAGTACTACCACCCTCACCCAGGGGGGCAGGATGCCTACCACTACTACCACCCTTAGCCAGGGGGGCAGGATGCCTACCACTACTACCACCCTCACCCAGGGGGGCAGGATGCCTACCACTACTACCACCCTTACCCAGGGGGCAGGATGCCTACCACTACTACCACCCTCACCCAGGGGGGCAGGATGCCTACCACTACTACCACCCTTAGCCAGGGGGGCAGGATGCCTACCACTACTACCACCCTCACCCAGGGGGGGCAGGATGCCTACCACCACCCTTAGCCAGGGGGGGCTGGATGCCTACCACTACTACCACCCTCACCCAGGGGGGGCAGGATGCCTACCACTACTACCACCCTCACCCAGGGTGGGCAGGATGCCTACCACTACTACCACCCTTACCCAGGGGGGGCAGGATGCCTACCACTACTACCACCTTCACCCAGGGGGGCAGGATGCCTACCACCACCCTTAGCCAGGGGGGCAGGATGCCTACCACTACTACCACCCTCACCCAGGGGGGCAGGATGCCTACCACTACTACCACCCTTACCCAGGGGGGGCAGGATGCCTACCACTACTACCACCCTTACCCAGGGGGGGCAGGATGCCTACCACTACTACCACCCTCACCCAGGGGGGGCAGGATGCCTACCACTACTACCACCCTAACCCAGGGGGGCAGGATGCCTACCACTACTACCACCCTCACCCAGGGGGGGCAGGATGCCTACCACTACTACCACCCTTAGCCAGGGGGGCAGGATGCCTACCACTACTACCACCCTCACCCAGGGGGGGCTGGATGCCTACCACCACCCTTAGCCAGGGGGGGCTGGATGCCTACCACTACTACCACCCTTAGCCAGGGGGGCAGGATGCCTACCACTACTACCACCCTCACCCAGGGGGCAGGATGCCTACCACCACCCTTAGCCAGGGGGGCTGGATGCCTACCACTACTACCACCCTCACCCAGGGGGGCAGGATGCCTACCACTACTACCACCCTCCCCCAGGGTGGGCAGGATGCCTACCACTACTACCACCCTTACCCAGGGGGGGCAGGATGCCTACCACTACTACCACCCTCACCCCAGGGGGGCAGGATGCCTACCACCACCCTTAGCCAGGGGGGGCAGGATGCCTACCACTACTACCACCCTCACCCAGGGGGGGCAGGATGCCTACCACTACTACCACCCTTAGCCAGGGGGGGAAGGATGCCTACCACTACTACAACCCTCACCCAGGGGGGGCTGGATGCCTACCACTACTACCACCCTTACCCAGGGGGGGCAGGATGCCTACCACTACTACCACCCTCAACCAGGGGGGGCAGGATGCCTACCACCACCCTTAGCCAGGGGGGGCTGGATGCCTACCACCACTACCACCCTCACCCAGGGGGGGCAGGATGCCTACCACTACTACCACCCTAACCCAGGGGGGGCAGGATGCCTACCACTACTACCACCCTCACCCAGGGGGGGCTGGATGCCTACCACTACTACCACCCTTTCCCAGGGGGGGCAGGATGCCTACCACTACTACCACCCTTACCCAGGGGGGGCAGGATGCCTACCACTACTACCACCCTCACCCAGGGGGGGCTGGATGCCTACCACCACTACCACCCTCACCCAGGGGGGGCAGGATGCCTACCACTACTACCACCCTTAGCCAGGGGGGGCTGGATGCCTACCACTACTACCACCCTTAGCCAGGGGGGGCTGGATGCCTACCACTACTACCACCCTCACCCAGGGGGGCTGGATGCCTACCACTACTACCACCCTTAGCCAGGGGGCTGGATGACTACCACTACTACCACCCTCACCCGGGGGGCTGGATGCCTATCACTACTACCACCCTTAGCCAGGGGGGCAGGATGCCTACCACTACTACCACCCTCACCCAGGGGGGCTGGATGCCTACCACTACTACCACCCTTAGCCAGGGGGGCAGGATGCCTACCACTACTACCACCCTCACCCAGGGGGCAGGATGCCTACCACTACTACCACCCTTAGCCAGGGGGGCAGGATGCCTACCACTACTACCACCCTCACCCAGGGGGGCAGGATGCCTACCACTACTACCACCCTTACCCAGGGGGCAGGATGCCTACCACTACTACCACCCTCACCCAGGGGGGCAGGATGCCTACCACTACTACCACCCTCACCCAGGGTGGGCAGGATGCCTACCACTACTACCACCCTTACCCAGGGGAGCAGGATGCCTACCACTACTACCACCCTCACCCAGGGGGGCAGGATGCCTACCACCACCCTTAGCCAGGGGGGCAGGATGCCTACCACTACTACCACCCTCACCCAGGGGGGCAGGATGCCTACCACTACTACCACCCTTAGCCAGGGGGCAGGATGCCTACCACTACTACCACCCTCACCCAGGGGGGCTGGATGCCTACCACTACTACCACCCTTACCCAGGGGGAGCAGGATGCCTACCACTACTACCACCCTCACCCAGGGGGGGCTGGATGCCTACCACTACTACCACCCTCACCCAGGGGGGCTGGATGCCTACCACTACTACCACCCTTACCCAGGGGGGCAGGATGCCTACCACTACTACCACCCTTACCCAGGGGGCAGGATGCCTACCACTACTACCACCCTCACCCAGGGGGGCTGGATGCCTACCACCACCCTTAGCCAGGGGGGCAGGATGCCTACCACTACTACCACCCTCACCCAGGGGGGCTGGATGCCTACCACTACTACCACCCTTAGCCAGGGGGGCAGGATGCCTACCACTACTACCACCCTCACCCAGGGGGGCAGGATGCCTACCACCACCCTTAGCCAGGGGGCTGGATGCCTACCACCACTACCACCCTCACCCAGGGTGGGCAGGATGCCTACCACTACTACCACCCTCACCCAGGGGGGCTGGATGCCTACCACTACTACCACCCTTACCCAGGGGGGCAGGATGCCTACCACTACTACCACCCTCACCCAGGGGGGCAGGATGCCTACCACTACTACCACCCTTAGCCAGGGGGGCAGGATGCCTACCACTACTACCACCCTCACCCAGGGGGGCAGGATGCCTACCACTACTACCACCCTTAGCCAGGGGGGCAGGATGCCTACCACTACTACCACCCTCACCCAGGGGGGCAGGATGCCTACCACTACTACCACCCTTAGCCAGGGGGGCAGGATGCCTACCACTACTACCACCCTCACCCAGGGGGGGCTGGATGCCTACCACTACTACCATCCTTACCCAGGGGGGGCTGGATGCCTACCACTACTACCACCCCCACTCATAGGATGGACAATGCATGACACAACCAGCACACCACAACCTAGGGAATGCAAGAAGAAGACATCCCCCAACACCATGACAAGCGTGTGTAGACTGTGTCAAATGCCTACAACACCGAACATGACTTTGAACATACAATGTGACCCCCTAGCACATGTGCCACACATATATGTGTGTGGCACCCACAATGCAAGCAGGCCATGACCATTGTGGCAATGGGGTCCAAACCCCCATCATCACAGTGACCAAAAGGTAAGTGTGGGGTCCATAGCTGAAGCACATTTTGAACATTGTGGCAATGGGGTCCAAACCCCCATCATCACAGTGACCAAAAGGTAAGTGTGGGGTCCATAGCTGAAGCACATTTTGAACATTGTGGCAATGGGGTCCAAACCCCCATCATCACAGTGACCAAAATGTAAGTGTGGGGTCCATAGCTGAAGCACATTTCGAACATTGTGGCAATGGGGTCCAAACCCCCATCATCACAGTGACCAAAAGGTAAGTGTTGACAAAGAAAGAGGTGCAACTGCCAAACTGCATGGATGATTCCTGGTCACAGAACAACAAACACATCAGTGGCAAAGTAGTGTATGTGTCCCATTGCAACATAAATTGGGGGAGCCAAATACTGCAGTGCAAATAAGACATACCTTTGGCCATGTGCAGACAAACAACACCCATGGGGGCTGACACCGTCAACAATCATCAATGACACAATGACAGAAGTGACCATCAGAGTGCAGTCCCACATATTTGCACCAATGGGCACACACATGCAGATACCCTGTGGAGACTGCAGATGTGAGGTGAACAGATACCATACCATGGCAGCAATGGGACACATAAACCATGATCATTGTGCTGACCGATGACCTAGGAGTCCAAGGGACAGCAGGGGAAACCCACCAAACTACATACAGCCAATGGCACACCCAAGATATGCCAATGCAGTGGTGCAGATGCACAAACACAAACAGGCAGACCCACACTGCACATCATACACAACAGGTGAGGGGGGGGTGCCAGTGTCCCCGGGGCAACCACACAACACATGAGGAGACCTGAATACCAATCATACAGATGTGCATACAGTGCCACACAAAGGTAACTCATGGATCCGAATCCCCTATGTGGGCAAGCAGGCATTGTCAGATGAGAGGGAGCACAAATCACACATGTCACACAGGCACGTAGGGACAGCAACTGACACAGCAAGACACAGACACACCACAGCACCACCCCCAGGGCCCCCACAATGTGGTGACCCTGGGCTGCATTACAATCCCACTGTGATGACAAAGCTAAATGTGGTTCACACTGTGAACCACAGTCATGTGTACTGAGCAACTAACTACCATCACACCTGCACAAGCACAAATCAAACAGCATGGCCAGTAAGCCAAGGCCAACATGGAGGCAGGGGCCTAGCCGGGCAACAACTCTCATCTGCACACACTCAACACCACACCACACCCCTCGACCTCCAACAATGTGCAGCAGTGAAGCACACATGCACTGGTGACATTGCACATGCACCCATGACTATTCCAGGGTGGTGGGTGGGAACCAAGGTTCAGAAATACATCACACACGGACACTCAACAAGACTCCTGAATGTCTGACACACTGCACACTACGCTGTACATGGACATGACGGCAATACCACACCAACCAATGGGATCCCAGCCACAGTCACACACCAATGAAGAAGCCAAGGTCACCCACAAAGAACACACATAGACAACAACCAACATTGCAGCCCGGACCCTGAGGAGTGCCAGCAGTCACACACACAACGTGTCACAATCACTGAAAGATAACACAAACTAGAAATCACATGACAGGGGCAAACACAAGTGCCAAGGGGAAACCTGACTGTGACCCATCTGCGTCTGCACACAAACTCAGCCCTGACAGCAAACACACCTATGGGTGACACCCTGATGACCAGTAATGTGCCATGCACCCACATCACAGAGAACCCAGGGAGAAGACTTTGGGGGAACATAGCTCAACTCAGCTAGCATCACAAACAGGTACAACACTAGGGATCACAGCATGCACAGCTAAACGGAAGTCAACACACAGACATGCACATACAACACACACCGTGGGCGCAGGGAATGTCACAGGAGTACACACTGCCATGAGGGGACTCCACTCCTGTGTGAGGAAAGCTGTGCCATATGTTGCCTCAGTAGGGCCCCATCATGTCAGCTGAGCACTTGGTCACACAATCAACAATTAGCACCAAATGAGGGCTCCCAAGAATACAGCAACACGTAACTGAATCCAAAGCACACTCA